>CM057811.1:18372485-18375023 GCA_030067965.1 Latrodectus elegans
ATTTAACTTTATTTCAGACATAATTGAGAATTGTACTTGTCTAATAATTGCATTGCACCAGCCCAGCTTCATATATTACTCTCATATTTTTCAGAGGAGTCGATGTATTTACAGTTTACCGTATATTTATCATTGTAATATAACATGAAATCATTATTATTAATCTGAATCAACACAATCCTCTGAAAAAATTTCTCAATGTCTGAGGCTTTTAACTTCCACTAACCGTAGTTATTACATAAATTAAAAAAATTAACTTGTGGCAAGACAATCAATCCATATTTAGGCCACGATCTGGTGTACTCATATTTGTTTTCTTGACCGAGAGCACTGGGATGAAAAAAACATGTCCCAATTAGAGGGTCGGTCTAAAGCAAAACCCCAATTTTGGTCTCTAAACCTACTTGGTACTCAATTTATCAACCCACTGAAGGGATGAAAGGAAATGTCAAGTTTTCCTTGACCGAGTTCGAACTACAGAGGCTTCCCTTACGAGCGAATGTCACTAAACCACTGTATCTATTATAAAATTATGCAACATTTAAATATTTCTAATTTTATTTGTTTAAATAAATTGTGTTATAATTGTAAGCGCTTATTATAATTTTTAATTAAACACAATTAATTAAAATATATCTTTTTTTGTAAACAAAAATTTTAAAACACATAGTTAATTGCTAGTTAAATATAAAATTAGTGTTACACAGGTGTTACTTACTTTTATAATTGATATTAGGAATGATTTAATATGCAATAGTTAATTTCTGAATATACGTTTGAAAATTACTGATTACAATTAAAAAAGTTTGCTCGACATTTTTTTTTTGTTAAAACAATTTTAAATTCGTTAATCCAGTGTTTCCCAAACTTTTAGTATTCACGACCCAATTTGAAATCATAATTTTCATCACGCTCCCCCTCCCCACAATGTATACAATAATAATGTATTTTGAGTATTTTGGTGCTAAACCTACACTAAAACCTTAATTTTAAAGTTTACAAATTACCAAAAATACGGAAATTTATTGACATTAATGCAACACCGATCCTCAGCATTTAAAACACAAGAATCCTATGCCTCTTTATTGCTCTTGCGTCCACCCATGTCGGGCAGTCTCACGGTTTCGCGGGAAATTTCGATTTGTATGGAATTTCTCTGGTCAACTTAAACGTTAAGTTAGGAGCGTGCGCAGATGTGATAAATTGTTTTCTCATAGGGAGAAGGAGAAAATTCTATGACGCCAATTTCAATTCCAGACAATCTCATTAGAGTCGATCCTTCTAACGCTAATAAATGTATTCTGAATGTGTATGTTATATATATTTTCGTATAATTGCAATTAACCATATTAAATATTCACGTCAGCAGAGTTATGCAGAACCATGTATAAATTTTTAAGCGGGCGTAAGCGAGCATTAGATGATAGACAAGCATCAACAATACACAGACGAGCGTGGTCTCGAAAATAAAATCAAGAAAATATTTCCAAGAAAACTTAAATTTTATATTCACTTGTACTGAAATAAATGAAGAAGAAAATCCCCTGTGTAGCATTTGCTCAAAAATGTTGGCGGCAGATAGCATGAAACCTAATAAACTTAAACTACATTTGGAAACGCTTCATAGTGAGTACGTAAACAAACCCAGAGAATTCTTTGAATTAAAATTAAAATCATATGAAAAGCAAAAATCATTGTTTAAAAAAAACTTTGTCTGAGAATGAAAAAGCTTTAACTGCCTCTTACAAAGCTTTCTATAAAATAGCCAGATGTAAAAAACCTCACACCATTGGGCAAGAGCTTATTTTGACAGCCGCAATTGAGACTGTAGAAATTCTATTTGGAGATCGTTTTGCAAAACAATTGCAGTCTATACCTCTTTCAAATGATATTGTTGCCCGTCGAATTACTGATATAGCCGAAGATGTAGAGTGTCAGCTTTTGTCGAAGTTGCATGACAAATCGTTTTCAATACAACTCAATGAGGCAACAGATAGTAATAAAGATGCTCATTTCATTGCCTATGTTAGATTTTGTGATGATTTGTCAGTATCAGCCATTGTGTGCAAAAATTACCTTTAATAAGAATTACTTTTACTAACTTTACTTTGATAAGAATTACTTCTCTGCAAACCTATAGAACATCATTCGCATTATTTGCTACGTGAAATGATTTTATGAACGAGGCAAATATAGAATGGAAAAATTGAGTCGGAATATTCACCGATAGTGCTCGTTCTATATCCGAAAGATTCCGAAGTATTCAATCATTTTTTAAACAAAAATTGCCACAAAGCGTCTGGACACATTGCATGATCCACAGAGAAGCTTTGCCTTCCAAAGAATTGAGTCCTGGTTTGAGTAGTATGTTAACTACTGTCGTAACAGTAGTAAATTATATAAAAATGAGACTCCTTAAACCAAGAATCTTTTCCGCACTTTGTAAAGACATGGGTGCAGTACATTCAGCGTTACAACTTTATTGCGAGTTAAGATGGTTATAACCAGGGAAATTTTTGCAAAGTGTTTATGAATAAA
>CM057811.1:18375123-18531781 GCA_030067965.1 Latrodectus elegans
AGTAAATTTACTTTAGTTGGTAATAACAGAAAAAAAAAACAAAAAAACAATGTACATGAGCGTATTTTTTCAATTAAGGTCACTTGGTTATTATCGATAGGAAATTTACAAATTGATATAAAATCAACAGCTATAAGCGCTTCATTAAACTTTGCATCCATAATTTCAAATAAAATTATAAAAATAAAACATTTTATGATAAGATAATAGTTCTTAGGGAATTTCTTAATATAAAGTCTGTATATATTCTTTCCTTAGTTCACATCCTTCGTTTCTCAGAACCATATAAATTACATTTATTTAGTTCTTTGAAATTGTATTCAAAATAATATAGATTAGCTCAACTTTAGATAAGGATTTTGGTAATAATTATAATGCAATAACTAGGAATGTCTTCTATTCTTTACATCAAAATTATATTTCATCTTAAGTTATACAAATCAAATGGCATGTGAAGTATTTAACATTAGTATTTCTTTTTTCATAAATTTTGATGAATTAAAGTTATCGAAGTAATATATTACAACAACTCTTAATATATTATGAATGTGTGATGAATTAATCATAATTGTTTATTGTAAAAATATGATAGATAACAAAGTGATTCTTAAATTTATAAAAGTTAAACAACAGAATTCAAGCAACAGGAATTCATTTAAATTTAATGAAAATCAAAAATTTCTTTGGTAATTTCAAGTTAAGAAGTTATTAATTCCTAATTTTCTATTGCATCATATCACACTAATCCCCGATACACTTTGATGAGAGAGAGACGTATACTTCCATTCATCATTCATTAAATCTGCTTTTACAAAGCACATGAGGTGGTTAAATCTAAAGTATTCATATCAATATATATATATATATATATATATATACATATATATATATATATATATATATATATATATATATATATATATATATATATATATTATATATATATATATATATATATATATATATATATATATATATATATATATATATATATATATATATATATATATATATATATATATATATATATATATATATATATATATATATATATATATATATATATATATATATACACAGTAAAATCAAGTATCTAATATTATTTCCATTAAGAAAAAATTTAATAAATAGATTTTCAATTAATTTGAATTAATTCAAACAGAGAAAAATTGAAAATATTTTACCAAGAAATTACTAAAGGATTTTTTTTCAATATGTTGGCTTAATAAAAAGCCTAAGTGAATCTTATCAGCATTGATAGTAAACTTACCAATTTCGTTAAGGCAAAGTGTATTGAATTAATTATTTTACTTATTTTATTTCTTGTATTGTTTATACAATTTTAATGGAAAATTTCAATATAATTTATTAACTGGATCATAAGGCAAGGCTAGTTTCAATACATTTATGTTAAATAAACTAAATGAATAATTAATAAAAGCTTTTTCATACAAATAAATTTTTAAAAGTTAATTATTTTGTTATAGGCACATGCAGAAGTAGAAAGTTAATTTGAAATGTCATCAATTGTAAAACAATTTCATTTCCCTATTTTTTTGTGTTTCAAATATATTTAATTCAAATATCTTAGGATCAGACGTTAAGAATTTAATATGAAAGTGGGAAGTTTTGACAATTTTAGGTATTTAACAAAGTGTTTTTTTTTTTTTTTTATTATATAACTTTTAATATAGCTATATAAACTTTGCTTTCAATCTTCCCTATTGCATATTATTATAAAAATATTTAAGATGTTTGTACTCCGTTGAAAATAATCTCAGAGTAAATTGCTCATTTTATTAGAACGTTTTATTAAAAAAAAGTAAAAAATGAATATTTTTAATATGTTTATTAAAAATATGAATTTTGGCAGTGAGACAGTGTTTAATTTACTATAAAACAATAGTACAGTAATTTTATGGAATTACACTAAGAACAAAATTATATATTAATATATTGGGTAAAAGTGCCTCAAGAGCTAGTTTTAATCATGGAAGTAAATTAGTCATTCAATAAATAAACAATGCAACTTTAATATAAGCTAGGTAAAATCTATAAGAAAAGTAGAACTTATTTCTATATTACATTTTCTAAGAATTATTCATAACATGAATATTTTTATAAGAATTTACGCGTAATGTCAAAACAATTTAGCATAATATTGATATTTCTTCCCAAATCCTTTTATGCATTCTTCATAGAAATTTTTGTATGCAGAATTGAATTAAATACAGTTTTGTTTCATCAATATTCTATTATAATAATCATACGTTTTAGAAGAATTGTTTTCAAAGTAAAATAAATCAATTATATTTTCTCTTTTCAATGATTTACATTGCAAAATACAAAATGAAAATTATTTTCAAAAAGTAAAAAGTCCTTTAAATATTGTGGAATTTATTAAATGTTTTTAACAAGGAATAAATAATATAAATTTCAACTTCCATTTTTGTTGAAATTTATTTACTAATATTATGAAGCTTCTTAAAATATAGTTAATGTTATGAATAGTTCAATATATATAACCATTATTAGTTATCCATTGTCACGTCTTTAATTCCTTCAAATGCCTCGTGATTTTATTATTGGCATACGTTTTATACCATGGAAAAATATTCTACATAACAGATTTCCATGAAAAGGAATTTGAAAGAAATATGAATTCTTGATAACTTTAATAAAGTTTACAGTTTAAGTATAAAACTTTGTCAACAAATAAATTGGTAAAATTATGCCTAAAATATGAAAATTTTACAAATCATAATTATAATAACAACATAAATGTATAGATAAAAAAGAAAAATAACCAATATATTTTGAAATGTTTTTAATTATAAAACAAACATTATATTTTTATTATAAAATAATGCATACTACATTAATAATATTATTCCCATATCAAAATATGGTGCATTAACTATTTCTGTAATATTTCTTTGAAAAACTTATGAACTTGTACTATGTGTTTTTAACTATACTTTTTCTTATTTGATCCTTTAATTATTTAAACTAGAAAACCTTAATTAATTAAACTATCCAATCTTAATTAAAATAAATCTAAATTGCCCGAATACCTCATATGCACACTTTCCATAGTTTTAAAATGCTTAAAAGCATTCTTTGCATCACACATTTCATTGCTCATGTGCTGTAAATATTTTAATTAAACTTTGCTGTCTTTAATATTTATAATTCGAGTAATATAATAATAAAAATGATAATTCTGATAATATCCTAATTCTAAAAACTATTATAGGAAAGAAAATGTCTTAAATATATATATATATATATATATATATATATATATATGTATATATATATATATTATATATATATATATATGTGTATGTATACATATATATGTGTATGTATATATATATCTATATTATATATATATATATATATATATATATATATTATATATATATATATATATATATATATATATATATATATATATATATATATATATATATACATATATATATATATGTATATATATATATATATTATATATATATGTATGTATATATATATATATTTATATATATATATATATATATATATATATATATATATATATATATATATATATATATATATATATATATATATATATGTATGTATATATATACATATATATATATATATGTATATATATATACATATATATATATATATATATATGTAGTATATATATAGTATATATGTGTATGTATATATGTATATATATTTTTATATGTATATATATATATATATATATATATATATATATATACATATATATACATATATATATATATATATATATATATATATATATATAGTATATATATATATATATATATATATATATATATATATATGTATATATATATATATAGTATATGTATATATATGTATATATATATATATATATATATACATATATATGTACATATATATATATATATATATATATATATATATATATATATATATAGATAGATATTGATATATAGATATGTATTCATATCTATATTTGTATTTTTTTTAAAATTATTCAAGCCATTAAATTGAATTACATTTAACTTTATTTGGTGACATAATTGAAAATTGTACTTGTCTAATAATTGCATTGCACCAGCCCATTTCATATATTATTTTCACATTTTTCTGTGTAGTGAGCTGATGTATTTGTAGTTTAGAGTATATTTATCATTGTAATATAACATGAAATCATTATTATTAATCTGAACACAAACACAATCCTCTGAAAAATTTCTCAATGTCTTAGAGGCTTTTAACTTCCACTCAACCGTAGTTATTACATAAATTAAAAAAATTAACTTGTGGCAAGACAATCAATCCATATTTAGGCCACGATCTGGTGTACTCATATTTATTTTCTTGACCGAGAGCACTGAGATGAAAAAAATATGTCCCAATTAGATGGTCGGTCTAAAGCAAAACCCAGTTTTAGTCTCTAAACCTACTTGGTACTCAATTTATCAACCCACTGAAGGGATGAAAGGAAATGTCAAGTTTTCCTTGACTGAGGTTCGAACTACAGAGTCATCACTTACGAGCGAATGTTACTAAACCACTGTATCTATTATACAATTATGCAACATTTAAATATTTCTAATTTTATTTGTTTAAATAAATTGTGTTATACCTGTAAGTTTCATTATAATTTGTAATTTAAAACACAATTAATTAAAATATATCTTTTGTTGTAAACAAAAATTTTGAAACACATAGTTAATTGCTAGTTAAATATAAAAGACAAGGTTACACAGGTGTTACTTACTTTTGCATAATTGATATTAGCAGTTCACTTAATATGCAATAGCTGATTTCTTGAATACATGTTTGAAAATTACTGATTAAATAAATTAAAAAAATTTGCTCTGACATTTTTTTCATATAAACAATTCTTGTAAATTCATTAATCCCAGTGTTTCCCAAACTTTTAGTAGATTCATGACTCAATTTAAAAATCATACCTTTCATCACGCTCCTCCCTCCCACAAATGGCTACAATAATAATGTATTTTGAGTATTTTGGTGCTAAACCCACACTAAAACCTTAATTTTAAAGCTAGCAAATCACCAAAAATAATGGAAATTTATTGACATTAATGCAAATACTGATCCCCAGCATTTAAAAACACAAGAATCCTAGTGCCTCTTTATTGCTCTTTCTCAGTCCACCCATGTCGGAGCAGTCTCTACGGTTTCGCGGGAAATTTCTGATTTGTAGCCGGAATTTCTCTGGTCAACTTAAACGTTAAGTTAGGAGCATTGCGCAGATGTGAACAATTGTTTTCTCATAGGGAGAAGGGGAGAAAATTCTATGACGCTACAATTTCAATTCCATAGACAGTAATCTCCTTAGGGTCGATCCTTCTAACGCTAATAAATGTATTCTGAATGTGTATGTTATATATATTTTCAAGCTATAATTGCAATTAACCATATTAAATATTCGTCAGCAGAGTTATGCAGAACCAAATGTATAAATTTTTAAGCGGGCGTAAGCGAGCATTAGATGATAGACAAGCATCAACAATACACAGACGAGAGCGTGGTCTCGAAAATAAAATCAAGAAAATATTTCCAAGAAAACTTTAAATTTTATATTCACTTTGTACTGAAATAAATGAAGAAGAAAATCCCTGTGTAGCATTTGCTCAAAAATGTTGGCAGCCAGATAGCATGAAACCTAATAAACTTAAACTACATTTGGAAACGCTTCATAGTGAGTACTGTAAACAAACCCAGAGAAATTCTTTTTGAATTAAAATTAAAAATCATATAAGAAAAAGCAAAAATCATTGTTTAAAAAAACTTTGTCTGAGAATGAAAAAAGCTTTAACTGCCTTCTTACAAAGCTTTCTATAAAATAGCCAGATGTAAAAACCTCAGCACCATTGGGCAAGAGCTTATTTTGACAGCCGCCAATTGAGACTGTAGAAATTCTATTTGGAGATCGTTTTGCAAAACAATTGCAGTCTATACACTCTTTCTAAATGATATTGTTGCCCCGTCGAGATTACTGATATAGCCGAAGATGTAGAGTGTCAGCTTTTTGTTTAGAAGTTGCATGACAAATCGTTTTCAAAGCTACAACCTCAATGAGGCAACAGATAGTAATAAAGATGCTCATTTCATTGCCTATGTTTAGAGATTTTGCAGATGATTTGTCAGTATCAGCCATTGTGTGCAAAAATTACCTTTAATAAGAATTACTTTTACTAACTTTACTTTGATAAGAATTACTTCTCTCGCAAACCCTATAAGAGACATCATTCGCATTATTTGCTACGTGAAATGATTTTATGAACGAAGGCAAATATAGAATAGGAGAAAAAAATTGAGTCGGAATATTCACCGATAGTGCTCGTTCTATATCTCGAAAGATTCCGAAGTATTCAATCATTTTTAAACAAAAGGAATTGCCACACAAAGCGTCTGGACACACAGTTGCATGATCCACAGAGAAGCTTTGCCTTCCAAAGAATTCTGAGTCCTGGGTTTGAGTAGTATGTTAACTAATACTGTCGTAACAGTAGTAAATTATATAAAAATGAGACTCCTTAAACCAAGAATCTTTTCCGCACTTTGTAAAGACATGGGTGCAGTACATTCAGCGTTACAACTTTATTGCGAGTTAAGATGGTTATAACCAGGGAAATTTTTGCAAAGTGTTTATGAATAAAGAGAAGGAATTGACGTTTTCCTAGAAGAGGAAAATTGACTGGCAGCTGAGAATTTCCGCGATAGTTTATTTGTGAAGAAATTGAGCTATATGGTCGACATATTCGAGAAATTAAATAACTTGAATCTTCAAACTGCAAGGAGCAAATACACATATATTGGAAACGAGAGATAAAGTTAACGCTTGTAGAAAATAGGAATTGTGGAGCAGAAATTTAAAGCAAGAAAACTTAACAATGTTTGCGAATTTAAATGATTGTATTAAAACTTACAAAGCTGAAGAACAACATGTAAAAGTTATTTTTGTAACCATTGAAAATCATTTAGCTACGCTTGCAAAGAATTTTAAAAAGTACTTTCTTGCTGAC
The DNA here is from genome assembly GCA_030067965.1 of Latrodectus elegans. Classification (NCBI taxonomy): domain Eukaryota; kingdom Metazoa; phylum Arthropoda; class Arachnida; order Araneae; family Theridiidae; genus Latrodectus; species Latrodectus elegans. Next base: position 18,382,194 of record CM057811.1, read on the forward strand.
TGATATCAAGTTACAAGTGGGTGAGGGATCCGTTTCAAAATATTCCCGAAGGACTCTCAATTGATGAGGAAGAATCCTTCATAGATTAGCGGCAAGAGGTGAAACCAAAAGATAATTGAGTAATAAATTACTCTTTGAATTTTGGGCAGGAGTGGATGATGAGTTTCCTGCTCTAAAAACAAGATCATTTTGCATTCTACTACCATTTTCAACATCTTACCTTTGTGAAACTGGATTTTCTGCGGTGACTTCTTTGAAGACAAAATATAGATAATAATTAGCGCAAAGTCATTAAGGAATGTGAATGAAAAATAAGTATTGCCGAAAGTATTTATGAAAATATTTATATAAAAATTTGGATTACATGCATTCAAAAATGAATCATTAATGATTTTGCTTGTCTTAAAATACGATATCATTATTTGCTAATGTTGATGCTTAAAAAAAAGGTAATTATGTTTTGATGATGCAAGATGAATAATTGAAATTTAACAATAATATTTATCCTAGAGCTCACACGTTATAAGAAACATTTTTCTTAACTCAAATTTTGTAATGACACTATGATTGTATTTCTGGATAATTATTGTAGAATTTTAATTTTAGAATATGTGTACCGATTACATAATTGTTATTGAATTTTATATTTGACTAAAATTTTATTTTAAATAATCACAAATATTTCATGAGCTATGAAGTACTTATTTATTAGTTTCTATGTATATTTTTCTGAATCGTCATAACTTTAATAACGTATGCTATAAATTGTTATACGACATATAGAAGTTATCACATGCTTTTAATTTCAATAAACTTATTTCACATGCAATATGTAAGGCAACTGCAATTTCTTGCTATGCAATTTTTATTGTAATTTTCTAATGATAAATAATTAAATGAATAATGAATTTTCTATGAAAATCAAATGTATCTAAGAAACTTTTAAATATTTGACACATTGTCTTAGAAGAAACATAATCATAATAAAATTTCTCTTAAATATAAACATAAATTCCTCTTCTTCTTTAATATTTGCGATAACATATAAAATGTAGTTATAAAATTAATAAAAGAAATATTTTATAGATGAAATTTTTAACTGCCTTTTATATAAAAAGAACGCGTTATTCTCAAAGTAACTTTCTGATTCAATTTCCTACTACAATCAATCATTAGTGAAGTTTATAAAGTTTTTAATATAAACCTTTTAGAGCATTATTTTTATCGTGCTACAGATGCACTTATAATGTTTAAATGTTCAAAAGGTATTGTGACATTAAATTGAATATTTGCCTATTACAGTCAAAGTAATTCGAAAAGATAAAGAAAAAGATTATTATAAAATTTATATTATTATAACAATTGGATTATTTAATATTTGTGTGTTTAAATTATAATATAGCACTTTTATAATATAATATTTTATGCATAATATATAGTGGGTATAGATTATTTAAATACATAACACACAAATACAAAATTATTATAAAAATACTTACGAATCTAAAAGATATTTGAACATCGATATTTTCACAGACATTTTTATAACCTTAAATATTTTTATTAATGTCTCAAAACAAATCCTTATTCAAAGATAATTATATGTATTCTGCATTCATTACAAAAATTCTAAATAGCGTATTTGATTGGTCAGAAAGTATAGAATAAAGATCTGATATATAGTTAAAACGTAAATACAAAAATTATTTTTTATTTGCTTGTGCTTTTTGAGTTCTGTAATTGTCATTAAATTCTTTTATTAAAATGTTTGAATTATAAAGACCATTTTTCCTTTTCTTTAAAGCACATAATTAAAAATACCTTCAGGATGATATTTCATAATATAAGAATTCAAGAGACTGTATAACATAATAAGCATAATCAGTTTTAGCTTGTTAATTTTGTTAAGCAAGATGAAATTATTTAAGTACAAATACACATACAAGAAAAAATTGTAATGTTTAAAATTAATTAAAATTTTAAATTTTACATCTTAATTTTGATTAATTCAAAGATTTATTGTATTTGCAAATAATACCAATTAGGACTAAAAATATTCCAAATCAAATTACTCGTTAGTAGAAGAACAATGCGTTACAAAAATGGCTGTAAAATTTTTAAACAAACTAGAAATAAAATAAATTAATGAAAAGATTGACAAATTTTATTCACGTGTAGTATTTCAATTTCTATATGAATAAATAAATATTTAAATTTAAAATGACGTGCTGACGAAATGTGAATGAAAGCATATACTAAAAAAGTGTGCTCGATGATTAACAGAAATAAATTGCAATGTAATGTAGTTTCCTTTTACATAAATTTTTGAAAATACTTTTTATTTATTTATTTATTTATTTATTTTTTTTGTTAAAATAATATATTGAAGGCATGACTACATGAAAGCCAAGTTAGAAAATATGAATCCAGGAGTTTGAGTTTCAAAAGTCTTATGAACCCTAAAACTAATAAAGAGTAACCAAAAATTATATCTTAATTTTTGTCAGAGCTCATCGAAAACCTTAAAACGAGCATCCATTACATTTGCAAAATTACATTTGCATCAATGTTTTATGCATTGCTTTTAATCATTCTGAAACCCAAAAGGTTACATAGATTCTGAACAATATTAACTAAAAAAAGCATTATATATATATATATATATATATATATATATATATATATATATATATATATATATATATATATATATATATATATATATATATATATATATATATATATATACTCACTTCCACAAATTAAGCAAGAAGATGTAAAATTAACAAATACTGCTTTTGATTGACACAAAATTCAGCAGGAAAGCAGCATATACATTTATGCGTAAAATAAAATCAACAATTATATGCAGAAATGAAAATAATATTAAATTTGTGTAAGTTATCAGATAATGACTTACTGGAGATTTAAACAGAATTATGTATAAAGGGAAAACAAACAACATAAAATAAAAAGAAACGTTAATAGTATATGTGATCCCTCCTCATCTGTATACAAAGTTTACACCTTGTGATCATGCTTTCTGTTAGGTGGTCAAACATAGCCGAATTAAGCTATAGCCATTCTTCTTAGAGCAGTTTTTAGCTCAATAACAGTGGCTGGAGGTGGAAAACGTGAAGATACATCCCGGCCGAGAGCATCCCAAAGATTTTCAATGGGATTAAGGTGAGACAAATATGATGGACATGCCGTAAGCGGAATCCCTTCAATCTATGGACATGTGCGTTTTCGTCCATTAAAACAAAATCAAGGCCGACTACTGGAGTGTACAATCTCACAATGGGTTCTGTGACTTCATCTCGATACTGGACAGCCGACAAAAAACCCCATTTAAGGATGTGCAAGTCGGTGAGGTATCCTAATGAAATCCCTGCTCTCATTATAATGCTTCCACCTCGGAATGCGTGATGTTCGGTGATGTTTTGGGTCTGATCGCGTGTTCTTTGTTCACGCCATATCTTTATACGCTTGTCATCTGTCTCCAGAGCAAATCTTGTCTCATCAGTAAACATGACATTGTCCCAGCCAACTGATATGTTCCTGGCACCACTTTAATAGTGCATCGATTTATTGGGTGGACAGACAAACACAATCTCGGGGTCCCCGGGCGTAAAGATAAACTCATCAGTAATCTTAGGCGTACAGTAGCTGCAGATATCACCTTACCAATGGACGCGTTAACCATAGATGTCACACGTGTGGAGGTAGCTCTGCCATTCAGCTTGACTAAAGTTGCAATATCGATCTTTCGCGGGTTTTGTAAACTTTGGGTGACCGGCTACGGGCCTTAGGACTATTGTCTGTGTGGTTTAGAATTGTTTTCATAAGCGTGAAATTACAGAATGATGAACACAAAAGAAAAGAGCAACACCTGAGACTGACTGTTCTGATTCAATGGGCCCCACAGCACACCAACACTTAGAATCTTTTATTCGTCTTCTGGAAGTCATAGAATCATGTATGTCTTGAAAACATGGTGTACGAACGTTTTAAATACCTTTTATAAGCACCTATAATCAATTTCTGTAACCCTTCATAAAGCTTTTATCTTATAAGATTACCCTTTTTACATATCTCTTGACATAAAGCAGCGATTGGCTGTTACCTAACATATTTGCATACTTTGATCTACCTCTGCAGTGATTTACATCTTCAATTCTGATTGGCTTGGCTTCCGAAAATTATCATTTTCCTCTCCATGCTTAGCATTTGAATGTGTGTGTGTGTGTGTGTGTGTGTGTGTGTGTGTGTGTGTGTGTGTGTATATAAACTCATGATAATTATTCTAAGAAAATCAATAAAAGACAATAGTATACTTTTATTTTACATATTAGTGTTTATAAATTTATTATAAGATGTACACGATATCAATCATAACTTTAATAAAAAGCCAGAAAAATCTATTCATCTTCATGTTCGATGTCTATAAATACAATTGGAAATCTTTTACAAATATGAGTAATTATTTCCCCGATTGAAAATTGTATAAATCTCAATTCCAGACAATTAAAAATTAACAATAATTTTTCATATATTTACATAAATATATCTAAACCTGATCATATTTTTTTCTAAGTTTTCAACTACTCTTTTGTATAATATGATAAATTGCATTATTAAAGAAGTACAGCTTTACGACAGACATTTTTGACCTGCTTTACTTTGTGTAAATATCAAATGCAGCACAGATATTTTTATTAATTAATGTTATGCCTTACATTTTCAAAAATAAATTACACCCAAAAGTATGTATTTCAATAACATATATACAATTAAAAATATGCCCTCCTTTTAAGCTTTCTAAGCAGATAAAACATATGTTAGAAAAGATCCTGTTGGTTGAATACTATATGGTTTTGATGTTGATGTATTACCTGAATTTTGCATTGCAAATATTCTTTGCATAATATTATTAATGTTTTAGTTATTTTTATTACAGATTTAAAATTACAGTACAGTGGAGTTTGTACTTTTTGACTGCAAATGAATCAAAATCTTTTGTTTGTTATGAATAGACATTTCATGATTTTTAAAACACTGGCTTTCACAAATATTACAATTCTTAAAAATTAAAAAAAGTAAAAAAAGTATTTCTTGAAAATAAGATGATGTTATATATATATAATATATATATATATATCAATTGACAATAAAATGCATGTGTTTAACGCGAGTTACAAAATTCACTTTAATTGTTAATAACCATGTTTTTCTTAATTAAGTAAGTCATTTCTTTTCTTTGATTATTCCAAATAAGAAATACTTTAAATAACACAAATTTTCCCTTTTTTATCAAAATCTACTAGAAATTGCATTTAATTTTATAAATTTCATGAATTTATAGAAATAACATTTTATTTCCTAAAATGTAATAAATATAATAAAGTAAAGTCATTATGTAAAACATGTAATACTAAGAATCTATAATAATCTAAATAAATTTCTGATTTTATTTGAAGCGACATTATTTTAACTGGGCAATCTTGCAAATCTCAAACGGCTGCATTTCGGAAATAGGGTAGAATAAATTGCTTAAAAGAGAGCTTTCAACATTAGAATCTGAATAGTTCATTCAAATACTTTCAGCTGTCTAGATGAGATAGGAAATGAAAAAATAAGCAAAAGTTCTTAATTTCCTTTATGTTAAAGTTTAAATTTTTGAAAAGTCTTCAACAAGCAGATAAAGGTAAGGATATTTTAATCCTTTCTTTGAATTAAACAAAAGAAACATTTGCCTTCTCTTGATATGATAAATTTTATTAACTTTGAACAAACTGTACATATTTTTTTAAATAATATTCACTAAAACAAGCAAACGAGTGCTTAGAAGTAATTACTGAAGTAATTTAAATTATAAGCTTTATATTAAATTGAAACTGATGTGAAATAAGTAAAATTAATTGTGTTATTTGTTTATGGAACTAGTTAATGCAGATCATTAATTTTAATTTTAACAATTGTTTTAACTAAAAAATTTTTAAAAAATATTATTTTAGGTTTAGAGATATTTTTTCAGAATTGTAACATTTTAATCACTATATTTAAAAAAATTATCTAAGAAATTTTCCACTTCGTAATTTTTTCTTAGAAATTTTACAATTGCTTTCTACCTAATAAACATTTAAATTAAATCCTTTCAAAATTTTATCAGCAGTCTCTGAAATGATCTTTGTTATAACATATTATTCAAACAATTTAAACCGTAGATTCAATTACATAAGTATGAAAATATTTATTTAAAGCAGAATAAATTCTTATAACAGATTTAAAATTGCATTTTATTAGTTACAAATAAATTTGATTCTCTATATAGTAATGAAAACGAAATAGTTGCTTAGATTGAATCTTTCAAAAAAAAAATTCGATAAACAAGATTTTATTTGTTTCGCATTTCTTTCTCATTGAATACATAAAAAAAAAACAATGGAATATTTTACTTTTCTATGATATAAAGACGATTCAACTACATAAAATTAAATTTTCAATTGGAATTATTAAATTTATAAGAAAATGTATTAAAAAATGAATTAAATAATCTGAGTTTGTGTAACAATTTTATATTTAAATGATCATTTAAATGCAATTTCAGTACATTAGCACCTGAAAGTCTGAAATAACAATTATATTAATTCTGAAAGATTTTATTTGAATAAACCACATTTAAGATCGTTTTCTTATCCAACTCTGTGAGGTCTTTTAATATTATTGTGAATTATATTATGAATTAATATATTAATAGCATTTGTAATGAAGTACTTCTTCAAAAGAAATTTCCCTTAAAACTATATATGAAGTATCTCTTTAATTTAATGACATAAGGCAACTTATAAAAATCAAGATTTCTGAAAACAATAATAAAAAATTTATTTAAATTCAGTTGGTCTTTCCAAAAAGGATATAAAATGCATATTTATTCCAAAATGATTCTTGTCTGTTAACCATTAACTGTGTGTGTTTAATAACAAAACACTTTTCACAACTGAATATAAAAGATAAATATATATAACATTCGAAAATATTTGTTTTAGTGTTTTTGGAAAATTTAACTTTAAACTCATCGTAAAATTTGTTATACTTAAATTTTGTTGCATGAATAATAAGTATAACAAAATTTTAAAATTTTAGAGCCATGACACTATAAAAGTTCTCGGAAATATTAATAATCTGAACTTCTGAATAGAAAAAACAAATTATTATTACTCTTATAACTTTATTGCATATTATATTTGCCATTATTATCCTGCTACTCTTGGTTTTTAATATATCTTGCCTTCAAATACATTAGTTTATATATATATTTATATATATATATATATATATATATATATATATATATATATATATATATATTATATATATATATATATATATATACTATATATATATATATATATATATCTGAAATAAAAACCTTAAAACGTTTCATTTGAAGTATTATGGTAATATTATGCAGATATAAGAAACAAATACTTCAGTTTATTAGTATTTTTGTAAAGCCATAAGTTTTTTGTGTCACAGAAGTGACCATTTATCAATATTTATTTCTTTAAATCACTATTAATTTAAAGTTATTAAATTTAATATTTTACTTTGTTATAAAAATTATTTCACCCAAGCAAAATATGTAAAATTAGATTAGATTTGCTATAAATTATTCAATTTAGTTATCGTAATATACATAAAATATATGCATTTCTTATTTCAAAGTCTAAATGATTTTGACAAAATTATTTGCAGTAAATATATTTTTTCTTATGCCACAATATCAATAAGTATAATTATCGTAGAAATATATCATTTCATCAATAATGCCATTTTTAGATTTCTACTTCAAATAGTATATTATAAATTATCCTTCATAAATCTGTTGACAGAAGATTGCTTATATCTCATATTTCTTGGAACCATACATCAGCAAGTAGCTATGGATCTTTTGTTTATCTCCATTGGCTTCAATGCACACTATTTTTCATCACCTATCACCAAGTGGATAACATTTTTGGTTTCTGTTGATATCACCTCACATGAAGTATTTTTTTCCAGTTAACTTCATTCACGTAATATTTATCAAGGTGTCAAGATTATATTCTGGGGAAAAGACTATCCGGTGTGATGTTTACAGTATTCTTCTTTTTTCAACTCGATTTTTCCTTAACATTTCTTAAATAAACTTTTTTATTTCATTTCGAAATAAATTTCTCTTTATTTGATTGTAAAATTTTAAAAAAGATCATTTGAGTTAAAGAATATTTAGGTTTACAGTAAAATATTCATGTGTGTATAGAGCAATATAAAAGGAATTAATGTAAATTTTATCTATGTTTTATTCCAATTTTTGTCCATACTTCTTTATTTAACATGCATAAAGTTTATTTAACATAAAACTTACAGTTTTTATTTTTACAACATGATTTGGAAGCATTTAAAGTATACAATGCAACGTAATTTTTTCTGAGATATTATATTCGATAAATTAAATTGTCGCTTAATATTACCATCGTTTTAAGATCTTATAGTAAAACTGATAAAAAAAGATTGTATTTAGTGATTTGTGAAATAAAAATTTAAATTTTATTTATAGTTTTATATATTACTGCTGTATTATGTGATAAGTTTCTATATTTAAAAGATTTCAAGTTTTGATTCAATGTAAAGACTAAAAATTTACAAAAGAAGATGTGATGGAAAGAAAATAATTTGTAACTGAATCTTGAACTATTTCAAACAATTCATATTTTCATTTGATAACTGAGTCATATGGGTTACATTAAGAAACATTTTGTAATATGCATACATTTAGAGCATAAATATTCCTGGTCGTATGGCTAAAAGGAACAAATTATGAAATATTAAGACATTTAATTCTTTCAAAATATGTATTCTCTCAAAATTAAGAAAGTAACACATTTTAATTTCACATTTCTTTTCATCAAGTTGTATTTAAATCTATATTTTTAACACAAAAGGAATAATTTTAGTTGTGGGGATTCTTGAATAAAATTTATATTGCTGGTAATGTATTCTAAAACACAATTTAATTTATAACTTCCCATTATTTTCCATGAAAAAAGTATTTAAATATAAGAAATATAAGAGTAAGCATTTTAGTAATGTAATTGAATTTTATATCTTGACAAATTAGATGGAAATATGCGCAAAAAACGCGCGTTTAGTGCTTATAAAACATTTCCTAAAATAAAAAAATTTGCTTGTAAAATCTTAAGTAATTTATTCATTTCAGGAATTTTTAATATTTTGTATAGTTTATTTCATTTTTAATTTAAATTACTGTAATTAATCATTTATTTTAATATATAAATTATATTCAATCCCTGTACAAACCAGAACTACTGGAGACAAGTAAACATACTTTATGAAACTTCAGAATCAAAATCTTTTATTTCCAATTAGTTTAGCATTTAAGCAAATGAATCGTTTTTTTTAATTTAATAACTAATTTTATGAAATGTGTAAAGAACCTGATTCAATACATCAGTAATATCAATTTATCAATTGGTCGTGGATTTAAATAAAAATGAGTGAGACTAGTTTTTTGAGAAAAACTGTAAATTTAAAACATTAATTGCTTTTATATTTATTAAATTTTTGTGAAAAAATACTTCTTTGCAGCCTTCAATGAGATTTAGCGTATAATTTACGGATGTAAGATAAAAAAAATAAAATGAAGAATGCAATTGCTTTAAATGTTTTTTAGCTACGATTATAAGAAATATTAGATTCAAACTTCCTTTATCTGCACAAAAATGCATCACTGATCGACATCATTTTTTAAAAATATATTGCCTTCTTAATTGGGAATACAAGATTTTTCTGAAATAAAATACAAGATAATAAAATACAAAGTAATTTTCTGAAATAAATACAAGATTTTTCTGAAATAATGAATAATCATTATTTAAAAAAATAGAAATAATTAAGTTGCAGTGTGAGAATATAAAAATTGATCATTAGATTCAAGACATTTATTCTGGTATACTTTCAGTAGATGATATTTATTAATCGTATTTTATTTACAAAATAAATTATTTTATAATAATAATTTTTAGATTTAAAAAGACTGGATTAGATGTTATGGTTTTGATGAAATGGTAAATAAATTAAAATGCCTCTTAAAACATCTTTTCAAAATCCTCTTGCGAGGCATTTTTATTATAAGTGGGAAAATTCTTTAATTTATGCGTGTATTTTGAGCTCTGAAATTATAAAAATAAAATAACATTTCTGAAATTGTGAAAAATAAACACTTTGTTGAATCTTTGTGTAGAGTGCTGTTGATTCACGTCTATCTAAAAGGCTTTGCTTGTAGCTAAATCATATTTTCAAACACTATAAGCGAGTAATTTTTTCTGTTTGCGCAATTTCTACTGAATCTTAATCAATTATTACATTATTATATAAACATTAATAAAAATCTTCTACATCATTAATGTTGTTGTTTTCGTATGCCAGCTAGGCTGGCATTATGGAGTTGAGTCCGACTTCCTCAGTACACACAAGCCATAGGTACCCGTTCAAGTGGTAGGCAACCATTTACACAAGGAAAAAACAAAGACAGGATATATATAGAGAAAAAATACATCCATGCCCGAACCTGGATTTGAACCCACGACCTCCCTATCCACTGTCAGGCACGCTGACAATTAGACAAGTTTGGAGGCTCTAAAGCACTTATCAAGTTGTGGTATGACATCAAACAAGAAACATACAAATTTTACACAAGACTGAAGTTTTATTTTGATTTATTTATGATAAATTTTACATAAGACTGAATATTTAAAAGAAAATAGAGTACTTTAATCTACCACAAGAATTCCCTAACAAAATTTAGATATAACATATTTTATTAGATAAATTTAGTTTGCAATAATATTTATTATACACTCAAACAAAAATATTATTCAGCATATAAGATATCATTTTATATGCTGAAATACCATTATATTGAAACAAATTACTCGTATCATTTAATAGATAAAATATTATTCAGCATCAATCAAATTTAATTTTATGCAAATTGAAATATTAAAGAAGCATTTTGATTTATAAGAGAGGCTATCATAATATCGATAAATATAACTATACTCATAAATATTGAACTAAAATACGCTCACCATTTGCAATGGAGAAAATAAATGAAATTGGATTCGATTTGTCATTCTTAAATCCTATTAATCTTTTCTTTTATTCTCTCTCTCGCCATTAGTGTTTAGTTTAAATTTTAACAATATATCTAAATTTCGTATTCTCTTACATACATATTAGATCATATGTTGCATTATGATTAATATATTCTTAATCATAGTATATTTTCCTTTTCATTTAATTAAATTGCAATAGTTAAAAGTTTGAAATTTTAATTTATGCATTTATCAGTTACTTTATAAAATCAGTTTAATTTCAAATAATTGTCATAAAATGCTATATAAATTTATGCATATAAATTAAAGTTTTTTTTTGTTTTTTTTTTTATTTTAATATTGTACATTATGACATTAACTGCTGCATGAATGCACATTTTTCATCAAATGTACTTTTACCGGATATCAATCATTATCATATGATAAAATAAGAAATAATTATTTTTGAAAGGAAGCTAAGTTTCTTCTTTAAAATTCATTGATTCCAGTACAACACGCAGTAGGGTTATATTGAATTAAATTCAATTTTACGCAGATTAATGTACATATTTCTCTGTTGTTTCCCAGAAACCGGATTATAAACTGGATTTGGTGCTATGAGCTTCGAAGGTATTTCTGTTAATGGTCCTTTCATACATGTGACGGTAATAATAGAAGTTGCTAATGGACTTCATCATTGCAGCTATCTTCCCGTTCCTGATAGCTGCAGGAAATCATTTTCTTTGATAGCAAAATAATATCAACAATATTATTGAGATGGATTTTGATTATGATTGCATCGAATGTAATGGATGAACTTGAACTCGACTAGTATTAACTATACGCTGGAATTTATATGAAACTACCATTATTTTTCTTTTTTGAAAAATAATCCTTTTAATAATGACCAATATATAATAAATATAGAAAGTATAAAAATTGAAATATTTATACATAGTTTAAGAAATATTAGTGTAGTTAAATGGAAGGATAAAATGTATCTAAGCATTAAATATGTATAGAAATTCTTATTTTTATTGATTTAAAAACTATTTATCTTCCTTTATTCCAGCAAACAGTGGAAAATACTTAAATATATACTTATGTTTTATTGAATCTTAGTAAAATTACTTGTATTGTTTTATACTGGATGGCTATTTTTATATTAAATACAAGTGCAAGAAAAAATAGTTCCTAAAATCTGCAAAAGCAAAAAGATATTTTAAATAAAAAATCATAAAGAAATTCTCTTTTAATAAAATATCCACTTATTTTTACTTGAAAACATAATAAATGACATATAAAATAATATGTAACATAAATAAATAAAACTGGATTCATGTAAAAAATCTGTGAAGTGTTTAATTCACATGTATATGAAACACACATCAAAATTTCTTTAAAAATAAGGAGATGTGAAAGTAAAACCGAAAGTCTTTTTTTCATAATACTAAGATCATCAGGTTTAGAGGACATTTTAATCCTAAAATCAGAATATTTTTTTTCTAAAATTAAAATACAAAAACTCGAAAAAAATGCAATCAAATCCACATCATATTTCTCACAGTTAGCCTTTAGTACTTCAAATCTATATATTAGATAACTCTTTTACGAATGTATTAGAATAATTTATCTATCTATAAGTCATTTATTGATTTTAAAACCGGCCGTGGTAGCCTAGTGGTTAGAGTATCAGCTTTCAATCCGGAAGGGTGGGGTTCGATTCCTAATGCTGCCAAAGACCCACCGAGTACATGCGATATACGTGCTCGTTAAATCTGAAGAATCGAAAACCCTGTGGTCCAACCGTTGAGCAATTACCATGGGTGCAATGGTCTGGAGAAATTTACTCCCCCTTCTGAACAATGTAAAAATTCAGAGAGTAGATCATTTGGTGCTGCCATCTATCGGAAGATTTTAAGAGCAAAAGTCGTACTTTCATCTTTATGATGCTCTGATTGAAACGAAAGATGCTCCCTGTCGACATAAATTTACATAGCCAAGGCATAGCGAGCTTGGCTTGTTCAAGTATCATTAGTAACAGCAAAATTTATCTAACAATGTATAATTTATCTACCAATAATTTATCTATTATGTATTATTAAGAAATCTATTAGATAATTTACCAAAACACCTCTTTGTTACTTAAATATTTATGTAAATGATAATTGATCAAAAGATAATTTTACAACATAATTTATCTATTATGTATTATTAAGAAATCTATTAGATAATTTACCAAAACACCTCTTTGTTACTTAAATATTTATGTAAATGATAATTGATCAAAAGATAATTTTACAACGCTAAATAATAACATTAAAGTTATTAACATTAATTACTCTTAACCTTTGCTTTTGCTTATGCATATTACATGCTAAACTGTGATTGTTAATCAATGACACAATATAATTCATGTGTTATTCCCAGGTCATCACGAGATATCGTTCTAGAGATTTTAGGGTTTAATGCTCGTAAATAATCCCATAATAAGTAATTCAAATGTTAATTTTCTTTATTACAGCATTATTGCAACGTGTGCCACATGCAAATTTTGTGTCAAACATAAATCAGCAAATACCAAATAACGAAGAAATTCAAAGCTATTGTAACTATATTGCATTTCCTTACCTGTAAAATATTGGATGATGTTTTCTTGATTAGTAGATCACATTTACATATTACTATTTAAGGATAAATCCCAGATAACAAAAAGCCACCAATCAGATTAACTTGCACACATTAATTAAACAGCATTAATTTCCCATTATTGAGCCATATATATGTAGGATTAAACAAATAACATTTTCCAAAAATGATGTGGAGTTACTAGATCCCAGTGAGACCAAATCCAAATAATTTTAGCATTATAAATATTTAATATCACGGGATATCGTTCTAGAGATTTTAGGGTTTAATGCTCGTAAATAATCCCATAATAAGTAATTCAAATGTTAATTTTCTTTATTACAGCATTATTGCAACGTAAAAGCACACATGCAAATTTTGAAGTCAAAACATAAATCAGCAAATACCAAATAACGAAGAAATTCAAAGCTATTGTAACTATATTGCATTTCCTTACCTGTAAAATATTGGATGATGTTTTCTTGATTAGTAGATCACATTTACATATTACTATTTAAGGAGAAATCCCAGATAACAAAAAGCCACCAATCAGATTAACTTGCACACATTAATTAAACAGCATTAATTTCCCATTATTGAGCCATATATATGTAGGATTAAACAAATAACATTTTTCAAAAATGATGTGGAGTTACTAGATCCCAGTGAGACCAAATCCAAATAATTTTAGCATTATAAATATTTAATATCACGGGATATCGTTCTAGAGATTTTAGGGTTTAATGCTCGTAAATAATCTCATAATAAGAAATTCAAATGTTAATTTTCTTTATTACAGCTTTATTGCAGCGTGTGCCATATGCAAATTTTGTGTGTCAAACATAAATCAGCAAATACTAAATAACGAAGAAATTCAAAGCTATTGTAACTATATTGCATTTCCTTACCTGTAAAATATTGGATGATGTTTTCTTGATTAGTAGATCACATTTACATATTACTATTTAAGGAGAAATCCCAGATAACAAAAAGCCACCAATCAGATTAACTTGCACACATTAATTAAACAGCATTAATTTCCCATTATTGAGCCATATATATGTAGGATTAAACAAATAACATTTTCCAAAAATGATGTGGAGTTACTAGATCCCAGTGAGACCAAATCCAAATACTTTTAACATTATAAATATTTAAAATGTGTGTGAAAGTTACTCTGATATTTAATGAAAAGAGAGATTAAATTATAAATGAGGAATGTAACAGTAAGGTAAATTTAAGAACTTCAATTCCTATATTTTCCCTTACACTTACATTTTTCAGTGATAAAGTGTTCAATGAATGTTTATTTCCTAACTTCGGAGTTACTTGAGAATATATGATAATTTTCACATCATTTTCTTCGTTATATAATTATCATTTTATAAAGTATTATTTATAAAGGACGAATAAATGAATTTTAATAATTCCCAGCCGAATGATTTCAAAAAAAAAATATTTTTATGGCTTTCCTCTTCATCATAAATTTTCTGAATCATTTTGGTCTAATTTAATGTGTTAAGTCTTGAGACTAAATGATTTATTAAAGAAACAGATGGTATGCTTAGTCAAACAAAAAATATTCCGGTAATAAGGCTTCGTTTATTTCATGATCAGATTACAGCAAACATACTTCCCTTAAATAACAAGAAAATGATTGTAATGTTATAACATGAATAAACATCAGAAATTTAGAGTAAATTGTAAATCATTGTACAAATTATTCTTTTGAAAAGTAGTATAGTAGCAGTACTAAATTATATACAATAATGAATGTAAAATGAATGAATATGTGTAAAATAATTTTCTATAAAAAGCTTCAGGTAATAATTAACAAAATATACATTAAAATTTAATAAGTCGTTGCGTAAAAAATGAAACAATTATAGCAAGATACAGTTGACCTTAAAACGACATAAGACAGTAATTAATTATTTTACTACCCAACTTTATTTTTTTAAATTTTCTGCAGAGACTTTCTATAGACAGAGAAAGATGAAAAATGTATCGCCTCATATCAAGAGAAATACATGCGTAAGGTATAAGTGAACTATGTATCATGTTTGATCAATAATAGCTGAGATCGGACCTAGTACCTTCCTTTCTATAAGAAACTTTCCTACAATCACGTTAAAGTGAATCAAAAGTTGTATTGTACCATCTGGCATGTGCATATCCATTTCTCATAATTTAAATTAGTTTATCTGGAACAGGAATATGGTTATTAAATTCACTTTAACCGAAGAAATACAAAAAAGTATCTGAAAGCGTAACCGAAAGTAAGGTATTAAGGTATTAATCCTTCAGTTTCGACAGAGGAGCGTACAGCTTCGCAATATGTCATTACTGGTCTTTCTGAATCTGCATTGCGGTGTAGTTTGTTTTTATGAATTATTGCATGATTAAATGATTGAGATCATAATTAGGAGACATTTCAGGTATCAAATATGATGAATATGTCTTAATATTATAACCATCTAAAAAGTATATGAATAGCTAACAAAATGAAGTTTTTAAATAAAACAAAAATAAAATGTTTTCCTAAATCAAAATTTGTGTTTTTAAGACTGCAATCATGAACTTGAAAATATAAATGTAATTACTTTAGCTCTGATTTTTCTTTAGTATAATTATCTTAATCTCTAATTTTATTTTTTTATGCCTAGTAAAATACTTTCTTAAATAATACATTATTTATAAAGAGCAAGTAGCGTGGAAAATATATATTTCTAAGATATTATTTATTTTTTATTTATAAACTACATTACACAATATTTTATGAATTATAATTTGAATAACTATTTTATTCTCTCAACGTTCTCATAAAAATGAGAGTCTACAGTATATATATATATATATATATATATATATATATATATATATATATATATATATATATATATATATATATATATATATATATATATATATATATATATATACAGCATGTCCCATAGTGATCGCATAAACTCTAGATAGATTCTTCGTTGGAAGTACATAAAATCTGTCCAAAGAATCGTTCCTATACGATCAATAGTTAACGAGAAAAATACGACAAACAAAGTATGACGTCACTTCCGGTGCAAGAAAAAAACACTTTATTGGACATATCAACAACATTATTTGCATATCTTTGCAAACGATAATGTTGAAGACGTTCGCCGCGCATATTGCTTCATGAATGTGAGCACGCAATGGAATGACGTTAAGCCGCCGTTAAACTGGTATTTAAAAGGCTGCATCTTGCATCCACCAGTAGTCTTCGTATGGTGGCCAGGTATTCCATTTATGACTACTACGACTTTGATGTAAGGCTGATGTAATGCAAATGTCTTTGGTTCCAGCTCCGGCGCATTTCTGTGCTCCTGTAAGTGGTTGGCTGGATATGGAATACCCTGGCCGCTGGATCGGGCATGGGGGTCCAGTTCTATGTCCGCCAGATATTATACAGTTGCATTTTTCCTATGATGCCATCTAAAGAAAAGGGTGTCTCGAGACGTAGTGCCAACACCAATGGGCTTAGTTGCTCGTCTGGTCGCTGCTTATGATTCGGTGGACCCCGCGATGAGTCAACGTGTGATGACAGCCATTCCACGGAGTGCTCAACCCTGTCTCGATATTCAAGGTGGACACTTTGAACATCTGTATTAAATTGTGTATATTGCTGTTAATATGTTCAATAATGTGTTTTTCTTGAACCGGAAGTGATGTCATACTTTGTTTGTCGTATTTTTCTCATAAACTACAGATCGTACAGGAACGCTTCTTTGGGCAGTTTTTATCTACTAAAAACGAGGAATTTAGCTTTGCAGAGTTTTTGCAGTCGTTTTGGGACATATTGTATATATTTGTATATATATATAAATTTTCGAGTTGATATCTAATCCATTTATTGTTCTTTCTTATATATTGTTTTTTACTGTTGTTAAAGCAAGGTATTTAATCATGCATTTTTCATAACTCACATAATTTTTTTTAAATCAATTCAATTTTACTAATGCTTATAAATCTGTAAGTTACATTTATTAGATCATCATTTATGAAGAACATGTTAAATGAGAAAAAGAAATACTAAAGCGAAGTAAGCTCCCTTTGATTCAGTGTTAACAAAAGTAAGGAAAACAAACTATTACAAAACTTTCTTAGTAAAGTATATTGGATTCCATGAGAAGAATAGCTCTCTAATGACGACAAAACGAAGTAGAACAGTTTTAAAGAAATATTTTCAAGCATGTACTGAAGAATGAATGCTAGTGCTTTGAATCAAAAATTTCAACAAAAACTGTTCCTTTCAGAGATAAACTGAATTATTTTCTTCAGCAAATCTTTTCATAAAAAGAGAATGGTATGAAATTTGGAGGTATATATTTCTCATTCAAGTACTTTGGTTACAGATCATTTTTATCAAGTCCTTTCTATATATTTATTGTAATAAAAGCAATAATGCGATTTATAATAATTTAATTTTTTTACATTTAATAAACTAAATTTAAAAGGAATCCATGGTAAATGTATCAGAAAACACTTTTATTACTTTAAATTGCTTGTCATTTTTTTCTTTTTATGCTTTTTTATTGTACATGGAAACAAAATAAAAGTTTTCAAAATTTTATATTTTCTATTATTTTAAAATAATATTAAATGTTCTTTGGCATTTAATATTGCTTATAAATTATCAAAAGTAAAGTAATAAAAGTAATTATCAAAAAGTAATCAAAAATTACTTCTATATAATTAATATTAAAATTATTTGTCCTTGTTAAATACATATAATAGCAAATATGACCATAAATACATTAAAATCAAGAATGATATAAAAGTTTAATTTAACAATTAATTGAAATTTTCAGTTAAGTTTTTACGTACGCTGATTGATATTTTCAGATAAATTTGCACATGCTTGGTACAATTTCGAGAATCAAATGCATTATTATCGTTTATTTCTATCACTAATGTTTTTAATAAAAAAAAATTTTTCCATTTACATTTTTACCTATGCTCAGTAAATTAATTTATATATAATAGCAGATAAAAATCGTTAAATATTCTAATATTTCATATCTTCTAATTTTATTATTTTACCTAAAAATTTAATTTCTTTTTTAAAAATAAATCTTATGACATTGCAGAAATTTACTTCACTGTTAAAAGCAACATACCATTCTATTCTATTTTACATCAGTGGATTGAATTGAAAGGACTTTATATGCAAAATTTACATAATGATGACTACTCTTAATTTAACAGAAAGTAATTACGTTGTTAAGTAACAAAACTTGAATTCATTTCTCTGTTGTAACGAAATCTTTATTTTTTCTAAAATATGGAAGTGCAATAAAAAGTGTACTTCCGTTTATTAGAACAATAAAGTTCTTAAATGAAATAAACTAATCTTATTTATTAAGTAATTTTTTTTAATAATGTGAGTTAATTGAATAAAATAAGAAGAGAAAACATTTAAAAATTAAATATTTAATTAATAATTACATTTAATTAATAATTATATTTAATTAAACATTTATATTTACATTTACAAATTATAATGGTACTCGTTTCAGTTTAGAAACGGATACCATCTTTGTTTGGTGAAACATTTGGTGATAACAATTTGCAATGCAATCTAATTTCTTGTAACCCTGATTTCTTCATCTTAGTTTAACAATTGTATAAAGGCATCAGCCATTTTGTTACTGATATCTAGGGCTCAGCTTGGCGTTAAAAAAGTCACCAAAAAATCAAGGAGTAGCCGTTTGCAAAGTTTTAACATTAACTGATATGCAGTGTTGAAGGACACTGTTTTATTTGTGTTACAAATTAAAATTCTTTTTTGAGAAATATTTTAACTGCAAATAGTTTTCTAACAAATTCTATTATAATGGGAAACTTCTAATATTAAATATTAATACCAATTTAAAACTTCAAATTCCTGTTATTCTAATTTCAAGTTGAATTTTCACCAGACTTTAATTTTGCTTTATGTTTAATTCAAGAAGGAAATCCAACTTTTATGAAAATGACTTATAGATGTTTCTGTAAAAATATAAAGAATTGTAACCATGAAAAAAATAAACAAAACCCTTGGAATATTTGTTAATTTTATAAAAATTGTAAATGGAAAGACAAATGAAGTTCGTTTTGCTAGTTTATTTGTTTTTAAAATTCCTCACCTTTAAAGGTAGGAAATGTTTGCTAAACGTTTTCACTATTTTATTCTCAATTTTAACTGTTGAAAATATAAACACAGTAAAAAATTTATGTCAGATAGTTTAACAAGTATCATCTTTAAAATAAAGAATCGTTGTTTATAAAAAAATTTTATATTATCAAAATATTGAAAAAAATGAAGAAATTTTGATTAAATTTTTATCTTTATTGAAAGAATAAGCCTTCTGATAATATTGATCATTATATCATTAATATAACATTTGATGATATAACTATTTTCTTAATCCTTTGCATTTAAATTTTTTTCGATCAAAATCTCTCTTGATATCTTTGTGTGACATATTTAAGAGAATTTCTTCCTGTTAAAAGTAAAGAATATAATTGAAACTATTATTGTTTCAGATTCATTTTTAAACATAAAATGGTTATTTCTTTCACTGCAGTTGAGTTCCTGGATACGCCACGTTACCACGATTCTCATTGGTTTAAAATATCCTTGACGTAAGATAATGTCTCATTACGTCACATTGTATTAATACGGTGTTGTAAATTCAACTTGTCGACGAATTTGCTGCCTCCTTTCCTTCATTAAAATTAACTTAACTAATGGCTAACTAAATCATATTCTTTGAGAGGCATCAAACAAGGTGAAGTTCACCATAGAATGTCTGAGAATGTTGCCCATATTCATTTTGTTAATAAAAAGATTTCTTAGACAAGGAAAAAAGCAGTGACTTCTCAAGTCATTGTTTTTCAGTCACTGCTCAGTCGCTTTCTATTAATTCAAGCTATTAACTCATGGTCAATAGAATAGCAGAAAAAGCAAAATGTAAAGGACATGACAAAATAGCCACTTTATAATTAGTTTAAGTCAGCAAGGATGATTTAACTTTTTAAAAAAAATATTAAGTAATACAATTTTAAATTAATAATTGCAATATTTGTAAAAAATATCTTTTGAATCTTAAGACTATTGCCTTGCTTAATTCAACATTAAAAACTTCTTTAATATACCGGGTGATTACAACTTAAGTCCCGATTTTAAAAATCGATAATTTTAAAACTACTGGTCAGAATGACTTGATATTTTAGCAGAACAATCGTAAGGTAATAGAATTTTGTTTGGCAAAAGGAAAAAATAGTTCCAAAATGTGCAGATAGATGGCGCTATCCGGGTAATATCAGGAGGAAAGTCTAAAAATGTATTTGTTAAACACAGAAATGTTAGCCAAAAGAAAAAAATTAGAGTTCAGGGATTTACTAAAGATTTATTAGCGAAAAGACAAGAATACAGCGACAACAGCGATTATGACAAAAAAAGAGCTTTATGGAATCAACACCTTGCTGATGATTAAAGCATAAGTTGTTCAATATGCCCTCCGCCTTGTTCCGCTACTAATTGGAAGCGCAAAACGGCATGCTCCACAACAGATCGGGAGGTATCTTTACTGATGCAATGGATGTGGTGTGTGATGCTTGCCTTCAAGTCGGCTAGATTCTGAAAACTCCCGCTGTAAACAACATTCTTCAGGTACCCCCAAAGCCAGAAATCACACGGGCTTAAGTCGGGGGAACGTGGCGGCCACGTTGTTGGAAAATGACGGCTTATGATCCTGTCATCTCCTAAATTAGCACTCAGTAGCTGCTTCACAGGAGTAGCAATGTGCGGAGGAGCGCCATCTTGCATGAATATTGTGCGATCCACACACTGACGCTGCTGAAGTGCCGGAAGGACATGGTTGCGCAAAAGTGTTTCATACCGCTTGCCAGTAATGGTGCAGGTAACGGGACCCGCAGGTGTGATCTCCTTGAAGAAAAACGGACCAACGATAAACGCTGCCGTTATTCCGCACCACACAGTAACCTTTTCAGACTGAAGAGGTAATGGCTGTAGCTGGGACGGATTCTCGGTCGCCCATATCCTGCAATTTTGCGTATTTACAGAACCTTGCAAATGAAAGTGGGCTTCGTCAGACCACAGAATGCTCCATGGCCATCCGTTGTCCACTTCCATCCGGGCAAGAAATTGCAGTGCAAAAGATTGACGTGCTTCCAGGTCAGCCGGTAGCAACTTCTGCACATGAGTTATCTTATACGGATAACAGAGCAAGATCTTCCGTAGGATTTTACGCACCGTGCTGTTCAGCATATCCAGCATTCGGCCAATTCCCCGTGCACTGCTGATTCCAACATCACTGTTAGTCTGTTCTTGTAATGCTGTAGCCACATCGTCCACTGCCGCAGCCGAAACGGGTTTTCTTCCTCTACCCCGTTTAACGTCAAATGAACCGGTCTCTTCGAATTTAGCAATCATTTTTCGCAGACCTTTTGCGGTTATTGAACCCCATTTAATGGATTTTAATGTCCGAAACTTCCTAATAGCTGTAAGTGCACAGTCATCGTTCTTATAAAAAAACTTCAAGAGCAGAGCGCGATTCTTTATAGTCAGAGTCATGAGGAAG
This sequence comes from Latrodectus elegans, assembly GCA_030067965.1. Lineage (NCBI taxonomy): Eukaryota > Metazoa > Arthropoda > Arachnida > Araneae > Theridiidae > Latrodectus > Latrodectus elegans. Next base: position 18,404,608 of record CM057811.1, read on the forward strand.
CATTTAGGTAAAGAGCTGGTGCTCTGCATTTTTATGGCAGCTAAGTCTCATGTGCGCATGTCACGTATTAGTAATTTGCATATATCTAAACAATTTAAACGCTGACAACGCCATCTATCGATACATTTTAGAACTATTTCTTTCCTTTGTTAAATAAAATATTCCATTGCCTTACGATTGTTCTGCTAAAATATCAAGTCAGTCTGACAAGTAGTTATAAATTATCGATTTTTAAAATCAGGACTTTAATTATAATCACCCGGTATTTTCTTTTAATTCAACCAATTTCTTGAAAAATTTTCATCATTGTTTTCTCACTTCTTTTATAACTTTTGTAACGTATACTCATTCACATTTACATTTAATTCCATTAAAATCATTCTTGGTTAATTTTGTGACATTTTTAAGAGAACATTATTCTGCAAGTATTAAAAATATAAATGAAATAATTATTAATTTCTTAAATCAAAATTTTTAAAGATAATAATTATGTTCATAATTATTTGTGATATTTTTAAGATTAGTTTTCTGATTTTTTGATAAGATTTTATATGAGAATTGCCATGTTTTATTTTGAGTATAATTGTTATATCTTGAAAAATAAAATTATTTTATTATCACCATAAGCTCTCTAAATTATACAATTCTATCTAATCATATAAATTACAAATTACTTTAAATTCCTGCAACATGTTGTTGTAAACAAAACAAATTCACATACGGATAACCAATAGTGGAAGAAAAACGTTTCTTTAAATTGCTATAGGATATTTTAATTTAATTGCTTTGTATTGAATATACAAAAAAATTACATTTGTATTTTAAAAGCAATTGATCTACATAATTTCTATTTCATATATGAGAAAAATTTGCGGCATGACATTAATGAAAGTTTGAAAATATATTTCGAATACTGTTAATATTTTTAAAAGAAAATCATTTTTAAATTTTGAATTTCATGCAAGCAATTATTATGAATATTCCTAATTAATATTGTTGAATAAAATTAAATCGAAATGTACCGAACTTAAAAAAAAAACGTTTTCTGTTAAACATACGTAAATTATAGTTCATGATATATCTTTGACTCTTCTTCGTAGAAAAATGTTTCTTATTTTTTATATTATCAGGAAGTATGCCTGTTTATTAACGTTTACTTTAACCATGAGAATATAAACTTTTTTTATATAATGCATACTTTTTCCCCATTATGAATTAAAATTTCATTTTTAGTTTACTGGTAGGGCAAACAAATTATCTTAGAAATTAATCTGAAAAATAAAAGATGACTGGTAGATTTTTAGAAACTCTACAGTCTGGTAATACATACGTTTAAACAAAGCTAAACTCAAACTCAATGCTTAACAGTGCAATATTCTAAGTAAGTGATCCTAATCTCAGATTTTTTTAATAAGGAAATATGTGCATTGTGTTTGTGCTTTTTGCACTTATATCTGTTGTAAGTGCTCCTAGCATCTTCCAGTTTTCTTCAAATGTAAAATGTGTATAAAGCCCATTAAATTTCATACTAAAAAGCAACATTTGACAAAAGATAAAATGCTGTATAACGGTTTTCAGTTGCTAAGTTAACAACTGCACTAAATCAAAATAAAATGTATGGAGACAAAATCTTCATCTGGCTTAAATACGAGTAATTTTGAAACGTTCTTCATACAAAATAAAATAACATTGTGAATATTTTATTTTTGCTGTTATTTAAAACTATAATATACTGTTATAAAAAATTTTATCTTATAATATACTATTAAATTTATTCTTTTATATAGTATTTATTGCTTAATATTTCCGTATTTAAATTGTTTGTCACAAATTCAGAAAATGTTCATCAATAATTTTTAAATTAGTATCGTAATTTTATTTGACATAAATATTATAAAATAAAAGATAGTTCACTTGTTTTTATATTTGATAGTTAAGTTTTTATGCATATAAATGAGATGAAAAGTGATTGCCATTATATCTTTGCATAATTGTTAAAATCCAAAGAGTACTGAAATGACTAAGCAATCGATTTTTTCCATTTTATTAATAAAATAGAAAATTAATATTTATTAATAAAATAGAAAACAAATTTTATTAATGAAACAAAAAATATTCATATTCCTTAATAACAATTAGACTTTTTTGTTCCTAATGTTATTCAGATTAAAAGTTTTGTTTTCATGTAACATTTGCGAGAAAGCTGCCAAATAAATACACTTAAAACTTGGATTTTGGACATATGACTTAGTATAGTTATCAACACAGAATTATTAGAGATCTACTTAAAATTAGACACAAGCTTTTAAAAATTAATATTTATATGGACTCAATTTCAGTGTTTTCTTTTTCCGAGTAAAATATCACGTTTTTGTTAAAGGTATTTAATTACTTATTAAAGTATTTAAAAAAATCTGAAACAAAAAAATGTCCCCTTTACCTATAAAGAATAATTAAAAATGTCAAGATCTTATATATAATTTTTATTTACATTTATTTATGAGATTAGAAATATAATATTTTGTTTATAGAATTTTAATATTTTTTGCATATTTTTTTTCTTTTAAATTAGCTAGAGACTATGCACTAATTATAACAAATAGTGGTTTATTATGTTTTACTCTATAGTATTTTAGTCCAAGTACATAACTCTTAATTTGTAACTGTAGTTCTTTATTTAAAAATATATGTAAGCACTACAAATTAATTGATAATCTATTTAACTTTGTGCATAAAATATCTATTAAAAACGTGTAAAAATTGAAAATCTTAATAATGAAGGAAGCAAAATTATTTATTTCAACATGGTTTTATGTGCTTCTTCTTTCATTTATATGCAAATAATTTCTTTTATAATTCATTTAAAATATGTAAATTAAAATTCGGTTGTTTCTTAAAGGTGCATGTAAGTAATGTCAATAACATCATCGTTGAAAATCTCAATACCTATAATTCAATTTATTCAAAAACTACACACACATATATACATATATATATTATATATATATATATATATATATATATATATATATATATATATATATATATATATATATATATATATATATATATATATATATATATATATATATTTATATATATATATATATATATATTATATATATGTATGTAAGTATGTATGTATGTAGTTTTTAAATAAATTGAATTATACATGTGTGTATGTATGTGACACATGTGTGATAATTTACTAATGTTTAATCCAATATTTTATGTGTTGTTTCTTTAGTAGTCATATTTTACTTTTGTTCTTAACATCTTTCTTTTTGTGTGTACTCTATCTACATTTTCATATTTACGACATAGAAATGCTTTAAAAACGTCAAATAATGACTATTTATGTATTATTTAATTTTTTCTTCGTGCAACATGTCGCATTTTATTTTTATTTTTCAGTGATTTTTTTCTCTAAATTTAGTTAACTCTGGATAGTTTCACACGCACACACATATATATATGTATGTATGTATGTATGTAGTTTTTAAATAAATTGAATTATACATGTGTGTGTGTGTGTGCATGTTCGTGATACATGTGTGATAATTTACTAATGTTTGTACCAATGTTTTTATATGTTGTTTCTTTAATAGTCATATTTTACTTTTGTTCTTAACACCTTCCTTTTTGTGTGTACTCTATCTACATTTTCATATTTACGACATAGAAATGCTTTAAAAACGTCAAATAATGATTATTTATGTATTATTTAATTTTTTCTTCGTGCAACATGTCGCATTTTATTTTTATTTTTCAGTGATTTTTTTCTCTAAATTTAGTTAACTCTGGATAGTTTTACACGCACACTTATATGTATATATGTATGTAGTTTTTAAATAAATTGAATTATACATGTGTGTGTGTGTGCATGTTCGTGACACATGTGTGATAATTTACTAATGTTTGTTCCAATGTTTTTATATGTTGTTTCTTTAATAGTCATATTTTACTTTTGTTCTTAACATCTTCCTTTTTGTGTGTACTCTATCTACATTTTCATATTTACGACATAGAAATGCTTTAAAAACGTCAAATAATGATTATTTAACCATTATTTGATTTTTTTCTTCGTGCAACATGTCGCATTTTATTTTTATTTTTCATTGATTTTTTCTCTAAATTTAGTTAACTCTGGATAGTTTTACACACACACATGTATATATATTACATATTTTATATATATAACAAAGAAATACCCTACAAATCATAATAAATTTAAACTGGTAAAAAATAAGGATAAGCATAGGTATAAAACTTTAAAAATATCTTTTCTTCGCTCTTACTATTTTTAATTGTTGAAATTCAGTTTTGAGATATCTTTTTGTAGGTCGTAACTTATAAAGTTTATTTCATGATTCCTGTTTGCATTTTAGAGATATCATGAAGCAATAATAACAAGAAATTCATTTGAAATTTATAATTTTTATATTTAAATCACACACACATAAGTATCATCAATTTTATTTGCAAAATATGTGTGATTTCATAAACATTTTATCAGTAAAGTTTGGAAAAACTGTTATTTTTCACTTTTTAAAGTAAAATTGTGAATATAAAGTTATAATTCATTTAAATAATTTTGTATTCCATTTTATTATTTTAAACAATCCTTATAACTCACGGTCAGAGCTACAGAGATATAATTTTTTAGGAAGCAAAAGCGTTAAAATTTCCCACACCTTTTTGTATATATATTTCAATTTTTATCTTCAACGTTTCTATTTTATTTATAAGGTATCTTCATGACTACTTGGTCTCCTATTTCTTTGAGAAGTTTATTCAGTCAAAGATGTAGTATTTTGAAACTTAATTTATTATATTTAACAAAGCTAATAAATTGCAATTTGGCAGTTTTGCTTTCAAATATTCTATAAATATTTCCGGTAAAACTCCTAGCTACAGAATAATATTTTTTCAACGAAATGCTGTAGAATTTTTGACATAATAAAATTTCTGTCTAAGAAAATGTTATTCCTCTTATTCATTTTTATTATATTTAAAAATATTAATAATAAATTGATTACAAATTTTACATTCAAACTTCTTAAAACATTATCATATCATAAAAAAGATTTTCATTCTTCCTAAATGAGTAGTCTTTCTTGTAGAAATGTTTCAAAACAATAAAACAATAATTCTTCTTTATATTTTAAAAACATTAAATTCTTACAAAAGTTCTAAGTACATTTCGTGATTAATTTTTCTTTTTAAATTATATATATATATATATATATATATATATATATATATATATATATATATATATATATATATATATATATATATATATATATATATATATATATATATATATATATTTATATATATATATATATATATATATATATATATATATATATATATATATATATATATATATATATATATATATATATATATATATATATATATATATATATATATATATATATATATATATATATATATATATATATATATATATATATACATAAAATATATATAAATAAATAACATCTAATAATGTTTTAATTTTTCTAGAAATCCTAAAATCTTAATGAAAATTGAATAATTTTCATATTTTTATTTTATTATACAAATAATGATTATTCGTGCTGTTGAATGTAATAACATTCTAAAATGCTTTTGTGTGTATTCTTTAGAAATTAAATGCTATATAGTGTTTGAGAAACGTTATTAATGATATTTGAAGTTGAAGATTTTAGAGAAGACATTTACTTAAACTAATTCTTGATAACTTTCCTTAATCAAACTCCAGATGGTGCTCCATTTTTCTTATTCCGGACACTTATTTTGCATTTTATCCATTTTTCAACTTGAATTTCCGTGACATTCTTTAACATTTTTGTAAAGTTTGTTAATGAAGCTTAAATATCTTAACTAAGATAGTTCCTTTTCTGATAAAAATTTTCTATATTCTCTATAACACAATACATTTTCATTTTATACAATATCCTCTATATTTACTATCTTATGTATAAAAATTAAAGTTTCATATGGGAATTAAGGATAATTTTCTGTGAAAAGGGAAATATTTAAGCTAAATTTATAAGATAATTCCACTTCTATTTTGCTTCTATAAGGATTAAGTCTTAGGTGTGAAATGCTTAATTTTAAAATAGTTATTTTAATTGTAATAACACTTAATATATGCCTATATACACTGATTACACTAATATGATACTTTTTAATAATTTATTGCAAGCTCAGTTTCAAAAAATAAACAAAAAATTTTAGAAATATTAAAATTTAAAAAATACTTTTAAATTTATGCAATGAAAATAAGCTTTTTCAGTTTTGTTCCTAATTATACAGAATTAACTAATACTAAAAAATCCATAAGCAAGAAAACACGTTTTATTTAATACTTTAGTAAATATAATTTTACATTTTTACTCTATTTTTAATTAACATGCTAAATAATGATTATTTTTATTACGTTAACAAATCAGAGAATTAATGTGTCAACATATCTTTCTAAAAATCAAATGTAATTGTAAGCTTTAAGCTAATTTTCAATATATTATTATTTAATGCAAATGATTTAGGAAATTTCCGTAATTTATTTTCATAAAGTATTTACACTTTAAGTAAATATGCTGTGAATTCTTTCTCCCTAATGAACGACTTTCATTTTATGAAGAGTTGCTTAGTTTAAAGAGAGACAAATATATATTTTGAGATAAATAAATATTTTTTTGTTCAATATAGGAGAATTTTTCTTGTTTGACAACATTGTACCTTAACCAATTAATTTTCTAATTTTTACGCAGCAATAATTTTCAGAGGCCCTAAGAAAGAAGCAGCAATAACTTAAAAACCAGAAAACAACTTGACACTGTAAGCCGAATATTTTAAATGTTTTTGCAAAGTTAACTAGGCACCCAGTAAAATATTCTGTATTTAGATACCTCACTAATGTCCAAATGTTATCAGGGGTTATTAACTTTCCTGTTAGAAACTTTGACAGTTTAAAGGTCGAATTCATGAGTTACAAGAAATTAATGCCTTTAAGTATCCAAATAATTAAGTTGAAAGAAACAGATAAAAATATTCATAAACCATAACTAACAAATATAAACTAATCATAAATAACAAACAACCATCTGAATTCGCTTAAAATATTTTTTTTTATTTCTTTCAAGAATTTAAGAAAAAGGAAACAAATCTGTAGTCTAAAACAGGATTTCAAAGATGGTTGTACGATATATATTTATATATGATAATGATGAATTTTAAACTTTTGTAAAATTTATACCATTACTTATTTGATACTAAGTTTAGAAATTCAATAAAAACAGAATTTAACAAATAAGACGTATTTATATACTGCAATCATTAAAACCTTATCACTTCCAGCTAAACGTAAAAAAAATCCAGAAAGTATTAAACTATTTTAGTTACCTATGAACTTTTATGTGTTTGTGTTGTCATATAATACCTGTGTTATGATGAAAAAAAAATTTGGTGTTAAAATTTGTAGAAAAAGGAATTTGAAGTTTAATTTATGAAGTTTTCAGGAAATAATAGTTTACAATTTTATCTAATCAATTATTTTAAATCACAACAATTTATTTTATATACAGTTTAAAATTTAATTTTCTAATAAGCTATAATATCAAGTTGATTTTTATAATAATCTTGGAAAATAAAATTTGTAATATCAAACATAATATGCAAATTAAACACAAGAACAGGAAATAGGTATTAATAAAGAATCATGGACGTTAATGAAATGAGAATTGAAGACTTTATAAATTTACCTTAAGAGAAAAATCGGTTTATATAAAAAATATATATACAAGTCAATTGAAAGTTTTTGACTCATACGCTTTCCATATTTAATTTATCATCGTATTGGGAATAGTTTATTTCATTTGAATTTTGAATGGCTATCATTTTCCCAAAACTAAAAATGTTCTGAAAATATAAGAAAACTCAAATTTCTTTCATTTTAACTTTGTCAGAAAAGACTTGACAAAAAATTTGGTTTAGTTGAAGTAGAAAGTAAATAAATTGACAAAGAAAGAGAGAAATTTCGGAGACTTTAAGGGCAATTTCAGGAAAAGAATAAATAATATTTTATTTCACCCATAAAACGTATGCGCTGAAGAAAATTTAGCGAGGAAAAATGGATGGCCAAATTCGGAGCTTTATTCTGCTTTATACCCATTACCCAGTGCTGATTTCTTTATCACCAGTTTTGATAATAAAGAAAAACAAACCTTTAAAAATATTTTTATTCATAAAATCATTTTTGTTAATTTAAAAATTTAATAAAAAACTGAATCAACGTTTCTTATTTTATAAAAATGATTTAAAGAAATTTTTCTTAAATTTTTAAATGAAATATAGTAATTTAAATTATGACACAAGTCCAGATTTGCAATACATTTACTTAAATGATTATGTTAGAGGCACATAAAAGGAATTATACATAAATATTTTAGAGAAATCAGTATTTATAAGAACTAAGTTTTATTAAAATTGTACAATTTGCCTTTTTCATACGGTTTTCTCTCTTGAATTAAATTTTGTTCAGTCTAGAATCCAAATATTTAGAAAGGTTTTCATCAGAATTGCCATTAAATTTTCAGAAAATGTATCGGAATTGAATGAAAATATTAGAGGAAATTATTAATATTTTACCAACGAAAATGCTTTTGCAAATGTACAATTTTGAATAATTAAAACACATTTTTAAAAACTAAAAAATGTGTACTAAACTATCCTAATTAATAATTTGCATTTAAATAGAATCTCTAATTTTAAAATACACAGGTTATGGTAGCATAGAAAGTGTTTTTTTTTTAAATGAAATTATACAAAAGTCTTAATATATATTTTTTCTGGACATTATTGTATTTATTTAGAAATTAAAAAATAACATAAAACAAAACTTATAACTTAACATTAAAAATAAAAATTCTTTTACAATATTTGAGATCTGTCGTTACATATAGATAATTAACATATGATGTTAATTATCTAGATGTGTATTAATGCATATGCTATGATAAATAATATATGAAAGGTCATTCAAAAACAGGCCAAGGAATTTAAATGGAACTAAGCCAAAATTCTTGGAATAAAATTATATTGCTTGTTCCAAGAAATTAACTCAATTTCTTGGAATATTAATATAACGTTAAACTTTAAAAGCAAAGTTTCACTGCCTTATAATTTATGCAATTAAGTAAATTTCAATAAAAAATAGTATTTTAATGAAATTAAAATTTGCGTAAAAATTTTAAATTTTAGAAATACTGTCAATGGTTAAAAAATGGAACTCGGACAAGGGAAGGCTCAGATGAAGTATTCTTTTTTGCATATTATTATTTTAAAATTTCAAAAAAAAAACGACTCAGTGTTTATTTATACTAAGCAATTGCCATATATATAGTTCTCCAAATGAAAGACTTCATTTAAATGATATTTAAATGTTCACCTTCACTATGAACTTAAATACTTTTACATATTTTATTATTAAACTTTGGTTTCCAAAAGATATGTCTTACAAATAGTTTTGTAATGTAGAGCCTGAAAATTTTAGTAACCTACGGGTTTCTGTTAAGAATCATAGTTGGGTAATATATTTCTTTCCGTGTCCTTAAATCTATATTAGTTGAAAATAAGGTTATCAAAATACTTTTCATAATAGATACTGTATGACTGCTGAATAGTTAATATCAACGCATTAGTAAAGTTATTTAGGGATTGGCTGAAATCTTAAATATATGTAATTATAAAACTTTGAATTTCATTGTAAAATTTCTTTCATATGTAGAATATTACCATTGACAAATAAACAAATCTTTGCAGTAGATAAAGACTTTAACTTTGTTTTTCTTCTTTTTTTTCCAGCTTGCAACCAAATGTTTAGCGCCCTTGCCGTTGGTTCAACAGTTTGTGGGTTCAAATCCCACCTTGGGCATGGATATTTGTAGTGGTTCAGAAACCACTTTAAACCGTAGGTCCCGGTCTAATTGAACGTCGTGTGCAAAAAATGACCGTTGAGTGGCAAACAAACCAAACTTCATTTTCTTGATGTTTGTTTCATTTTCTGCCTAATTTAACTATTTTAATGGAATTAAACATTTTATATTTTAGTATATAGATACTTTTGGCATGACATTTACAGCCCAATTACGCTCCTAAACATCTTGTTTTGTGAAAAAAATATTATCTCATTCGTTAAAGTACAATAAATACTAAAAGAAAAATCTTAGATAAATTACAAACTTATATTCGACCAATTCAAATGTTAGGCTGCTATAATAAGTATTTAGAATCATCTCACACTAAGAAATCTATTAAAAAAGGCTAACTTAAAGCCAATTTTTATTTGAATTACATTTTACATGAAGATATCTAATCGGATTCAAGATATAAGTCAAGCTTATAAATTTTTAAATTAAAAAGTAGAAAGCTTCTCATTCAAATACCGATTTGACAGAGCTATAATCTGGATATAATAATAAAATGAAAGTAAGGATTACCTTCCAAAGAAAGACCTGAGAAGTCAAGGACTGTAATTGAAACGTCAAATATGAAAACTGAAAAGACGGAAATGACGTCGAAATGAAAAGGCGAATACTGATACTTAGCGATTTGAGGAAGTGAGATATTCTGCTCTTCATATATTTGAATATATTCATGTGTAGCCAAGTATGAAATATTTATTAAATAATGGCCGGCTTTAATTATATCTATTGTACAATATTTTCAGTACATGTACGGCATCTATTAACTGATTTTGAATAGTAGTAACCGACTGTGAAATATCGAAAATTGAAAGTCAAATTTATGTATTATATTCACCAACAGAATTCATTTTGTAAATAATTTGTTTTTAATATGGCTATAATTTCACATTGATAGTGTAAAAAGTAGAGCAAATAAATATTTAACTATACAAAAAATACATTTAGCAGTTTTTTATTGCTAATCTAGGAAATCTGATGAAATGAGTGACTCTTATATTTAGAATGGATAATAATAAAATTAAAAAAAATATTATTCGATAATAATGATGAATCAAATTTCTGAAAGTGTTCATTAACATTAGGTGACTACTAAATGCTATTAATAAAACAGATAATCTTAATGTAAGTCAGTGTACATTAAATTTCGAATGTATAATTTCGTTAATTAGGAATGCAATTCTAATCAAATGGCATGGTTGCATCAAGTAACCTAATAGTTAGCCCTCATTGAATTGTAAGATATTTCAATTATTATTCTAGATATCCATCTTTTTGAATAAGTATAATACTAAAATATGCAAATTTTTCATTCTATATAAAATAAACACAAATCACATGTATTTTAGGCTAATCAGAATTGAAGCTGTGAATAAAAACTATTGAAAATTCAGAATCAATGCATTCCCTGAAGTTATATAAATTATTTACTTCAAATCTTTTAATATTTCAATTTGTTTCACTTCTTTTTTGATTGCTGAATATACAAAAATTTAATTAAAGTTAAAAATATTAATTAGTTAATTAATCATAAAATTTAAAAATTTCCATGTTTAAAATTAATTATGTTTAAAATAATGACATATATTTATAACTAAAAGTTTCGGCTAATATTATATTCTTTGTAGGACATTTCACAATATTTTCAAATCCATCTTTGATTAACAGACGAGGAAAGCTCTTACTTTCATATTTTATTTTATAAAATTAAATTATTTTTTCGTTTAAAATCAAAATTTATAAACTTATTGTTATGTTTCTGATTTAAAAATTATTAAGGGTCTGTTAAAATAAATTTATGTTAGAAAAAATTAAGTTTAATGAATGTTTGTCAGTTATTTATCACTATAGAATGCATTCAATGCGTGATTAATATCTTTTAATCCAAAACGCAGATAAGAAAGAGAAATTTCATCTTCTTTTAACAGTATGAATTCATTTACTTCATTTTAAAATTAAAAGTAAGAACATTGCTTTATTTAAATTATACATTTAGTTTAAATTACATTGAAATTTAAGTTAAACAACACAATAAATTTTCGATTCAAGATACTTCGAAATAAAAGCAAACTCTCATGTTTGAAACTTACGTTTCAAACATGAGAGTTAAAAAAATTTATTTATATATATATATATATATATATATATATATATATATGTATGTATGTATGTATGTATGTATATGTATATATAGAAATTTAATACATTTTTTTAAAAATTATTCATTACAAAATTTAACTTAAATATTGTTTACAGTAAAATGTATTTTTAAACTGTCTATTATAGTGATTTTTAAGCTTGTACTCTACAAGTTTCAATTTAAATGAATTATTTATTTTAAAACTGTTATGAAAAGAAAGACAAATTCTTTGAAGATAACCTTTTCAAAAAGATTGGAAGAATTTTCTTCTTATTGAAACGGTATATGTTAAATTTCACAATAGCATCATACATTTCTTTGATTAATTTCTCTGTATTTTATTTACAAAACTGAGAATTGTAATTCATTGACCTGAAGACACTGCTGTAAATTTAATTAAAAAATATCTTCTCAAGACAGGAATACTTTGATATTCTCCTCACTCAAAAGATTCATTTACGTGTAACTTTCTTAAAAGTTGTTTCTTAAGCACTTTTCCAAACAAAGTTACGCTGAAGTTTCTAAATCTAGCTGAAAATATATACGCTTCGTTATTTGACTTTTCTATCAATGGATACTCTATTTTCTGATGAGATAAAATTCTGGCGAATTATTTCAGACTAATTTAAATTATTATATTTTACTTTTTTTAAAATTAACACTGAGTTTGGTATTTTTCCTACTAAAAAAAATCAATCTCTTAAAGGAATATTTTCTAAGTTTCCTTTTAGTCATTATAATCTTTAAGAATTATTATTACTTTATAAATTCTTTATTCTTTTATATTTTAATATTATGAAATTTTGATTTTATTACTTCGATGAATTAAAAATTCTGAATTTATCTATCACTTCATGAATAAAATTATACATTTTCTGATTTCATGCTCAAGACAACACTAAATGCATTTAATTCCTGTTTCTCTGATTTTGAAATTTTGAATGAGATTCAACAAATAGTTTTTCTTCCTTTTCGTGGTTAATAATCTTTAAATAAATAAAAAGAAATTATTCCTCCCTAAAACGCTTTACTTAAATTAAATTTTTATTAATTATATATATATATATATATATATATATATATATATATATATATATATATATATATATATATATATATATATATATATATATATATATATATATATATATATATATATATCATAGTATTTAAAATATTAAGTTCCTTTTGTAAACTCAGTTTCACGCAAATACTATGGGTATAGTAATCATTACAACATGACTACTTAAACTTATCTTGAGTGCAGTTATAGTGAGTAGTTTTATAAAATTTATAGGGTTCAAAACTTTCTACACTGTTTTTTCCTCGTTTATCTTGTTTTTGAATAGTTAGTAAATATTTAATGATTCATAATTTAAAATAATTTTATCTACAGAGAAATATTTTACATTTTCATCATTGAATTTATCAATAAAGTTTATGGCGAAATTCATGGGGAAGGAACTTGTGGAAATTCATGCTTTGATGATATCAGTATTGATATCAAAATTTAATTTGTTTAAAATTGAGGGCTTATTTATGGCTGTTTTTTTAATACTTTTTATTAAAAAGACTGGTTATTAATTAAAGGATTCATATATTTGATAAAAAATTTATATATATATCCTATAAATGATAAACTCAGGAATGAATCAAAATGATGAAGAACTCATATTAAATATATTCAGTATCTAATATGTTGTAAGGACACATTATAAAATATTACTTGAATTAAACGCACATATCCAAGAATTGTATTGTTATAATCGGGGTTATATAACATAAGTCTGAAACTGAGACCTTAATATTCCCTAATCATTTTGACTGCTACAATATAAATACGGAAACAATCTTTGCTCTATAAAAATACAGTTGCAATCTTTCATAGTGACATAGTCAGTGTTTGTGACACGTCTATGTCAGGTGACAAAAGGACTGACCACAAACCACGAGATGAGACTCCAAGATATCATGCAAATAATGGCCAAAATTGTGGACACTTTTGGAAATTTTTATGTTTTTGAGCTTTGTATGCTAATAAAAAATGTTACGTTTTGCAAAATGCAAACTTGTATTTACATTTTAAAGAGAAATTATTACTGAATTCAATATAAAACACAAAATTTAATTATTTGCAATACAAAAAAGTTATATGTACTTTAATATAAATAAAAAACACAGTTATGAAGTGGTTTGTATTGTCTAGCTTTCCTGGCCAATCACTGTTCGTGTTTTGAGAACCAATCAAATGTTAGCAACTGCCAGTAGAAACTGATATCATGTTTACACTTGAAACAAATCATTATATTGCATTGTTCTGTAGAAGGAGGACCTGTTTCTTATACACTGCAATTACAAGTAGGAATTTTTAAAAAAATGTTTAATATTTAGTCAAGAAGCAATGACATCAAATAAAAGAGTAGATTGGATACCTAGAAAGAGATGTAATACTATTATGTTACGAAAAAGTGGTCTTTCCTATGATGAAATACAGTAAAAACTTTTCTATAAATTAGAAAAACGAAACAACATTCTTCATATGCCTTTAAGATGTTTGTGGCTTTTAAGATAATACATTATAGATTCTCATCATAGAATGTCTTATTTATTACCATTAAAAATATACTGCTGATCATTAAAATATTTTTAATAAATGTTACATACTTACATATTTTTAGTATATAATATTAATCTGAATAAAATCATTTTCAATTTTATAACTGCGTAAATATATTCTGTACATGTATAAGATTCTTAAATTACATTATGATATTAAAGTAAGAAGAAATAAATAAAAATCACAGGTACGTGACCATGCCTATCATTTTAATTTATTTTTTGAATAAAATATTGAACATATAATTTATATACTATCATAGAAACTGTTCTGCAATCTAGATAAACGATGCAGCATTTTTCATATATTTTTAAGATGTCTTTTAGAAATAACACATTATATATTTTCATCATAGAATAGTTTATTTATTTCCATTAAGAATACTTGTTATATTTGCAATATAAGCGGAATATTTAAGTAAGATTATTATATCATTTGATAAACTGAGAAAAATAATTTTTTTTCATCTACATGAAACAATTAGCGAAATTCAGTGCAAATAGAATACAAAAGAAAGTAAATACGCAAGTGTTTTTTTAAGATGACATAAAAAATTATCTTTATTGAAATTTTATTACGTTTTCTCTATTCTTGTTATACTTATTGCATATCAAAGAAATATATTTCTTGATATTCAGTAAGCATATATAATATTCAGTAAGATTACATTTCTTTCCGTTTTTTGATTTGGAAAATATACGTTTAAATTTCCTGATTAGTATCTTAATTTTTCGGAAAAATGTGCATGATTTTAACTATGAAGAGGTGTTTTAAATTTTTATTTTGCTGACTGTAATTTGCATCACTTAATTTGATTTAAAATGGTGATTTAATTTTCCCTTAAAGTACATTTCATCACTTCAAAAAGAAGTGAAAGTAACTTCTGAGTGATTAGTTGTAGTAAAGACGCAGTAAAATTACAAGCACGTATTTCAAAAGTCTAACTACATAAAACTTTGATGTTAGTTTCAAAGAAAATTAAGCAAATTCTTATCATGTTTAATTAGTATTAAGCTATCCAACTCTCTCTTTCCAATGTTCAGGGATATTTCATTTGATGAAAAACATATCGCCACCTAATTATTTGAAATTTTATATTAAGTAAACTGTATATATTTGAAAAAAAAGCACGCGGAAAGTAGTAATTAAACAGTAAGGCACATAAAAATACTGTGCCTTAATATGTAAAATCTTAGCTTATTTATAAACAAATATGTAATTTTAAGCACTATTTTTTGTACCTTACTTTTACTACAAATAAATACATTTATCATAAAATAAAAATAACAAAATTACGGATTGCTACATCCTAGGATTAGTTTCTGTATTCCTATAACATTTATATCAAGCAAATCAATTTAAAGAAATCTCTGTATTTTAGCAGAAAAAATGTTTAAAAGTTTAATATCCACAACAACTAGATTTCATTTAAAGTAAAAAAAATCACACAAGCTTTTCATGTTCTAGTAGCATGTTGTTACTTCATTTAAACTGATAATTATTATAATATTTGTATTTAGACTCACCATATTCTAATAATAGCGCAGTATTCTAGAGAACGATAGGTTTCGAGTTTGACACTAGAAGCTGTTGAACAAGTGTAGGGATTTTGTGCTTTTGTTTTCTGAATGCATAAAGGTCAGGATAACTACTTAAAAATTTTCCGGATTTCCTCATTTATGGCACGTGAATATGGCTCACCATGGGAAAAAAACTTGCAGAAAATCAATTTACAAATTTGACATTAAAATACCTTATAACACATGTAAGTGGAACCTAGACCATGAGGTTCGCTTACAGCGACTATCGAATGATGGGAATTCATATTGTCAATTTGGAAAGCTTATTAGCTTTACAACTTTTGTCTCCTAATAACTTATTAGTATCTGCATAATTATCTACAAAAGTCTTCCATAGCGGCAATTACATGGTAAGCATTAAAATTAACTTTCATCAGATTTACGTTCGTGTGCTGTTCACTGTATTATAGCAAATTCATGTATCAGCATAACTTTTAAAACACAATTTTGGTTTTTATATTTTCAAACTGTAAAGATGTTTTACAGGAAATATGTCCATCTTCAATTGTTACTCTGATGGTTAATCAAATTCCAGTATTAAATCTGTCCAATATTTGTCCAAATATGCAACTCAAATATGTGTGCGATATGCCAAAAATAGAAATCTGTCCAAATATGCAACTTTGGCACAGCATGTCTATTTTTGGACCTTGTGCCATAAAACCCAACCAACCTGTCCAATATCTGATTCTTTTAATTTAATTTTATATGTGTTAAAACATTTTTAATAGCTATATATTTAAGTTGAGTTTGAAACATCTTCCTTAATTTCTTAATTTAAAAATTAATTTTGATGAAAAATTAATACAAATGTATAAACTCATCCCTTTTGTCAGATTAAAAGCTTTTAATTTTTTTTATAAAATTCAAAGACTATAACTAACTGAAATGGGTATGAAGTACATTTATTAAAACATCGGTTATTCCCTCAAAATTTTGACTTAAAAAGTCAGTAGTAAAATTATACAACCTTAAACAAATAATGGAAAACTTTTAAAAGCATTTTCTCTTTCGTTTTGAAAGCTTTTCTTAAGAGTTCTTTTATGACTTTTTGAAAAAAAATTTATGGGCGAAATAAAGTTTATTGCCAAAAATTCAATGCAGCTTTTCGTTCTTTATTCTTTGACGGATTATTTTTTTATATATTTTTCTTTATAGATTTGATTAATATGCTTGATTGGATATTTTATCCACATTTAAAATGAAAATATACTATTTAAATCTCTTAAAAACCTAAAGCACAAAGCTGCTCAGGATATACAATTTGGTTTAATGTATGTTTCTTATTTTAAGAAATTAAGATTTTTTACGTATCTCACAAACATAAAGTAAGATGTCGTACCACAAACATTGCATTTAAATTTTTGTTGGTCGCAATCTATGTTTCCAGCATCCAAAAATTAAATGCGCTTTTTTATAAGCCCTTGACTAACGTTTATTTCTAACATTGCTTGCATATTTCTTATAATTACCTAAGCAAGTATGATTCCGTCGTCTATGTACTTATAAGTAGTATTAAGTTAAGTTGTAAAAAAACTATCAAACAAATTAATAAATATTCACATATACCAAAGTATAGAGACATTCCTCAAGATCACCATCAATTAATAAAATTGATGGCAACATTTATTTCATGTGCCTTTATGGATATTCAAAGAAAGTGATTTATTACCGTTATAAATATTGAGTAATCAAAACATAATTTTCTGATCTTTTATTGAAACTGATGCTTTATGTAAATAATATTTTAAATACTTTATCATTGCAAAAAAATAAATATTTCATGACAGTGATGTATTTACTTTAATTCTGAAGTCAATCGAGTACTTTTATTTAAGCTAATAACAATGAAAAGCGAAATCTCACAAAGATGGAGATTCCATTCTACAAATTAAGAATTTAATAATTTAGCTAACTTTAATAAATTTAGAATAAATTTCATGCAAGGCTGTTTAGTTTTTTAAGAGAATTGAATCACATTTTATTTTGGTTTATCATCTCAAAATAAATCTTTCAAAATGAATTTTACACTTATATACAATAGTCTAAAAGAAAACCAAAACAATAAAATGAATTCTAGATATACTTCACCCCAAAAACAAACATTTTGACAAAAGTTTTGCTGTAGAATGGTCATCAAAGTTCTATCATTGTAAATTTTTTCTTGCAAAGGGTGAGGACAGTACTGTTTTTCAATTTTAACATACAATTTTCATGAAACTATTTGAGTATATACTTTATCTTTTACAATAAATAATAGAATTGGAACATAAATCAAGGAAAAAAATATGAGAATATGGACAATAAATAAATCATATTTTACGTGATATCATAGTATATAAAATTTTGTGAGCAAGAATAGGAATCCCATACAGTGCTTGACCGCATCAAATGTGTTTCTTAGAATGATAAATATACTTAAAAACTTCAGTTTAAAAATATTTATCATTTATATTCATTCATATTTATTACTTATTGAAAAGAAATTTTACTCAATTTAAATACTTTTTTGATGGACCTTCTGTAACATAACAGAATAGTTCTATTTTTCATTTTTCAAAAAGTAACGAAATTTCATGCCTCATTTTAATAATTATTTCTGAACAGCCAAGATTATTTATTTCAACAAAATATAATATTTAGGTTTGTATTTAGCTTCTGAATCAATAAGTATCAATTTGACATTTACTTAAATTTCATAATATATTTTTCTTTTCTGAAACTGGCAAAAGTATCACAAAAAAAGAAAAAAATATGAGTATTGAAAATCACTAGTTTAAAAATTTATTTCCTTACTTTTTATTATCTTACAAAATTTACTAAATTTTTTGTATAGTATGTTATTGCTTTTCAGCGATAACATACTATAAAAAGGATTACATATTTTTCCCATACTGTTAAAATTGCCCTCATCTAGGTGGTAATGTGATTAATAATATTATATATTACATTCTAAGAAGAATAAGATAAAGCAAAGACAAATTTTCCCGAGAGTTTTCACTTAAATATATAAGTTTCAATGATTATTTTAATTCTATGTGTAGATACTACACAAACTGTTGTAAGTTACTTCAATGAAGAAGGCATATTTAAAAATCAACATTATTATCTGAGAGGAATCTTTATAAATAGTAGGTTATATTCACATAATACAAGATAAGAAAAACAAAATGTCTCTCAGACATCTTTTCTAGTATGCCCCAGAACGAAGAAAACAAATATCTATTTTACATTTCTAAATAATGACAGGGGATGAAATCGGTACTTATTTTTCTAGAGATGCTGTTTTGCTACTTGGTAAAATTTAGTCGATATTGAATTATTTTTGCACAACTTAGTAGACCATCTATAGGCTGAAGGTTGTTATAAAATATTTTGGAATCCGTCTCATAAATAACTTCCAGAGATGATATTTCACAGAATAGGGAATTATTCATGTGTGCAAGGAAGAAGTTAGAAAACTCCCAAGAACCCAATACGACATACCTATCTGCAAAAAAAAAACAAATTGGTAACATCCATCTCTGGCTGTTAACCAAAGTCTGGTACCAAATCCGGGAAATTGTGGTCAAAAAAACGCTGTAAAATCACCAGACTAAGATGAACTTCAAAATGAGTATCTTTCTGTAGATAAATTCTAAATTAATAATGAGTTTCGCTTCAATAACTTTAAATATTCTTATGTAGATTCCACAACATTGAATGAAAGGAGCTTTAGATGAATACTAAGAGAGAAGGACACAGCCAAACCTGATTTCCAGGATAATAAGACTATTTATTATTGTGGTTAGACACATTTTGTTGCTTATTTGAAACACAAATAGTAGTTCATCATCTGGTTGACTACAGCTAGAATAAATGGATGTGACAAGAAAAATAATCGTTGACTTGAATTAAGCATTGTCAGGAAATGATCCTGTCTATAGATATAGTACACTTGAATCACGTGAAAATGAAATAAAATATCTCACCTTTTCTACTTAATTTCTCACAATAAAATATTGTTAAAAAACTTATTTAAACACTTGCTATCACTATTTTATGATTAAATTTACTGAGTCATCAGGAGCCAAAATCTTTTTAAATTAGAGATGGTTTCGCCAAAGTAATTCTTTTAAATTCTCCTAAATACTTTGTATAACGTCTCTATATGCTTTTTCATAATAAAAATATCATGTAATGTATGTCATCTAATAATCTAATTAATTTTGATCGAATACTTTATTTCGGTTAAATATCAATTATTTTTAAAGCATTATATAGTTGATAGTTTTTCTGTTTGATGGTGGCATAGATGTATATAATCCGATATACAATCGTACACAGCGTTAAAAAATATGTCTACATGCAATATGAAGAAGAATAAGGTTGATAATTATTAGTTCATTAATCTATACTTAATGGTAAAAACGTGTTAAGCAGTAAATATAATGGTAGTGAAATATGACTAACGTGATGTAAATATAAAACCTTTCAACCAGAAAAAATAAAAAAAATGAAAAGTTTTAAAAATCTCTTCTAAGAATTTTGATTGTTTAGAAAATTTAATATAAATAAATAATTCAAAGACATTTTTATGTCTGCAAAAAGATGTTAATGAAAAAACTTAAGATATTTCCACTTTAATCTTTTTTTCTTCACTTCTTTTAAAAGTTATAAAAATAAATATAAACTCAGGAAAAGACCACCAGGTATGATCAATTTCATAAAAGATAAAATCTGGAGATTATATCCTATTGAAAACACTCACAAGTATTATTTATAAAAATATTTAAAACGTAGAGCGTACCGCGAGTTCATTATTAACTTATATCCTAATGAAATCAATTTTGTTTTTTTAATAACAATCTTTTTTTGAAATTTGTCTATATATTAGTATAATTAGAAAATCTTATAATCAAATAAACATCACATTATAAATTTCAGTGAATAAAGAAGATTATTTATTAAAATTGGTTAAGTGAAAAATTATTTTCACTTGGTCAAAAGAAAAATTACCCATCATTGCGATTTCATAGAACAATTCATCAAACCATATGATAAACAACACATGGAATTGACTTTGATAAATGATATTTATGCATATCTTGCTTAACTAAATTTACTCATATTGAAATCAAAATCAGTTTTGCTAGCTTGTCAAAAATATTTAAATTATACCATTAGATTGTAGCAGCATTTAGAGTAGCATTAGAGATTAAAAATCAGAAAAATAATATTGCATTTAAGTCAATATAATAGTAAAGAAACTCTTATAGCATGAAATTATAATCATTATATTGAAATTATAATTGTATGAATTCAATCATTTTACTAAAAAACTATCAATGTACAGAGAGAAATAGTTTATAAACAACAAAAATTTGAAGATTTTTTAAAATTTATAGATTTCATCAGTATTTAATATCATTTTATTTCATTACTTTATAATATAAAATTATTAGGTATTTCGTAGGGAAATAACACTTTTAACTGTATTTTTCCATTGATTATTGTAACTTTTTGACAACATTATTTTATCCAAAATTTAATACCCTAATATAATCCCTTTTATTTAATCCTATATTAATAATTGTACATAATTTTAACCGAAATTTAGAATTTGGTAAATTATATTTTTTCCATTAACAATAAACCAAATAATTTCCTATATAGTGGCAAGAAATATTTATTTTTACAGTTACTTTGGGTATCTAAAATACACTAAACTCAATAGCTCAACAGCCCAACAGGGTCCCAAAACTTTCCTTATTTCTTACTTTCTAATCTGGTTATATTCCCCGGTTATCAGTTCATGCTTAACACCTTTAGTGTTTAGTTCTCAATCATGCTTGGTATTTAGTTTTATCGTCCTCTGACGGGATGAAAGGCTGAGTTGAACTTGTACATCCCGAGGTTTGAACCTATAACCCATGCTTTGGGAGTGCAAAGAGGTATCAATAAACCACCGAGCTTCAATGGGTCCTTCACATACGTTAAATAATTAAATATACACAAAATTAGAGCATATATATTAGTATTCCAATGGCAGAAAATCGATTTGTCAGAATTCTTCTAGAGCTGTATCTCAAAACATCTCATTGATTTTAATGAAACGAGAACTTTATTTATTCAAATGATAAACTCAATGCGATGTATTGCAAAATATGAAAAATATCCATAAACAGAACACATACAAATCTGTAGCAGATTATTCGTAGATAAATGTAAATAAATATTAAAAAGACAAATGCAAATATCCCATTATCCAAGATAAATGCATATATTTGAAGTGGTCATAATGGGGTGATAACAATGAGTGAAAATGCAAAATATTTATCTAAAAAATTAGTATAAATTCCGAATACCAACAAAGCGAAAAATAAAGATTAAATGGATATTTTATTTAAAGTTAATTGGGTAAAACAAATGACACAAAATGGAAATATAAATCTAAAAACCGAGTAGAGATTAATTTGAGAAGGTAATCATGAAAGTTATGTTTGAAAGCATGAAAAAGGCTTTCGTTTTCTTAAGAAGAAAGGAGCCGTTGGTAATGCCTATAAAATCTCAAGAGATTTAATGCTAAGTTAATCGAAAAGTAAAATGCATTATTTGTGGTAAAAATAATAAAGGATGTTAAATTAGTAAACATAAAGATGAAAAATGTCCTCTTCATTCAGGATTATGATAACTTTCTAAAAAGACCATAGCTTCATGAAATTTGAAGTATAAAAACATTGTATAACATCATAGTGCATAAGTACTGTAACATAATTAGGAATAATTGAGAAATACATGATCGGATAACATATATTTTAATTTCAAAATTCATCTAAAATCATTCAAACTATATTACTTTTTTTTTTTTTAAAATAATTTGAAATTTTGTACGTCCTTTATTATACAATATTATTGACTTCGAGGAAATAAAAAAATATTTAAAATTATAATTCAACCTCTCAACATTCCTTCTAGGTTCCCATTTCAAAATCAACACATTTTTTTTAATATAATTACAATAAACATTAATAGGAATTTTTTTAATATTCCAGATCATTGAAATAGAATTTAGGATGAAACCAGGATAGTTCATTGATTAAATAATGAAGAATAAATAGAAATTAAACTATAAAAAAAGTTCTAAAATGTCCTTGATTCATGAAATTTAATGTAATAATTAAAAGTTACTAATTGGAAAATTCCTTGAGCAAATGTTGAATTTTGAGAACTCATAGTAACCAATAAAATAGCTCGTAAAATCAAATGTCCGTAAAACAGAGAAATAAGTTCTAGATCAGAAAACTAAAGCTTATTTTTCTTTTATTGTTTTATTTTAGTTTTGAGAATTATTTAGTTTACGAAAAATTCTAAGTTCGTTTTAAATAATTTAAAAGATAAATTTATATTAATTTATATTTTGTAAGAAACTTTTTAAAATCATTTTTCAGTGTTTAAAAATAATTACAAATGTTGAAAAAAAAATCTCTGTTTATTTATTTTTAATCTCTTATTTAAATTTATAAACGTACACCTCACAGAATATTCTTGTTCATGTTATAATTGATTTAACATTTCCCATCATAATGCACGCAGAATTCTTTTAAATTACAAATACTTTCTCATTAACAGAAATATATATTATGAAAATAAATAAATTGATTTATATGATAAAGAGAAAAAGTACTATATAAATAGCAAAACTCTTTAATATCATTTTACTCAAAATTGAAAGAATCTCCAATTTCTTGATATGATTGTAGGAAATTGTCCCTAATATAAATTAACTTTTCAGTTTCTGTAATCTTTTTTTTCTTTGCTTATTTATAAATTATTTTTTTAATATTTTTATGCTAATCCATTGTAAAAATTCAGTTTCTTCGTACAAACATACATTTTTTGCTTAATGTTCTGTAGAAAAATTTACATTTCTAATAATTTAAATGAGTTTATTTTTAAACATCTCAATTTTTGTTCAATGCTTCTGAACACACTGTAGTATATAATTTCTAATATTTTTTTAATCTTAAAAAAATGTAAATTATATAGTTTTCTTTCCATTCATTCTTAATTTGAAGAACAGGATTTTATCCTTATAAATTTTTCCCATTGCACAATTATAGGGATTTCATTTTTTTTCTTTCCTTGATTTTCTTCCTACAGGATACCTTGTTTCATCTTATACGAGGGTTACTCAGAAATATTTGAGATACGCACTGACGAGAATTAACAAAATAAAAATAATGGTTTAATTTTAAAATACAAAGTATTTTAACATAGAAGACGATTTTTTACTGACTTACTTCAACTTGTTTAGCGAAGAATAAGTTTTAAACAGAAGAGAAAATGGAGTTGAAGAAAGAACATTTTCGCGGCTATGATTTTCTACGATTTTAAAGCAGGATTAAATCAAGAAGAATGCGTTCAACGGTTGCAATTAGCATTTGGTGATGAATCTCCAACTCGTGCTGCTGTATTCAGATGGTTTAGAGAATTAAGAAAAGGTTGCAATTTTCTTCAGGATGAAGAACACAAAGGAAGGACGCCGTGGGCAGTAATCCCGGATAATATGTCTGCCATACGAAAAATAATAATGGATGATAATAGCTGTACCTATCAAATGATACAGAAATAACTTAACATTATATCCGCAGCCATACACAAAATTCATGAAGAATTAAGTAATTCCGGATAATGTGTCTGCCATACGAAAAATGTTTAATATTTTTCGTTTAATAGTTAATATTTATCATTTGATAGGTACAGCGATTATCATCCATTAATGAAAAATGTTAATGGATGATAATCGCTGTACCTATCAAATGATACAGATGGAATTTAACATTGGATCCGCAGCCATACACAAAATCATTCATGAAGATTTTCACATGAAAAAAGTAGTTTGCTGTTGTGTTTCCCATAATCTAACTGAGCACCAAAAGGAGGAGTGTGTCAGAATCAGTAAAGAAACTCTTAAATTGCTAAGGGATGGTGGCCACCGCATCATTTCTAAAATTGTAACAAGTGATGAAACGTACCGATATTTGACGTTCCAACACGTCAAGAAAGCAAAGTATGGGTCTTCGAACATGATTTCACAATGGATCGAGAATGGTGAAAAAACAACGCGCACTGAAAAAAAGTGATGTATTCAGTTTTCTTCAGAAGTACGGGATTGGTCAAAGCTATCAAGTTGGAAGGACTGGAGACAGTAACAGCAAACTGGTATACCACTGAATGTCTTCCAGAAATTCTACAAGAATTGAATGTTTGGGGACTAATGCTTCACAATGACAATGCACCTTTACATACAGCCGGATTAACAGTTGAGTTTCTTAAGCAAAAACAAATTAAAGTGATCGAACATCCACCGTATTCACCTGATCTAGATATGTGCGACTTCTGGTTATTCTTTAATCTAAAAAAGAACTTACGTGGACGTCGTTTTCATTGAGAAGAAGAGATTGATGTGGCTATAAATGCATTTTTTCATCTATTCCAAGAAATGAATGGATTGAGGCATTTAATCCTTGGAAAATTCGTGTAAGTGCATTCTAAAAGTGCATTTATGCTGGAGGAGACTACTTTGAACACACTTAAAATTTTGTAAGTATAACTTTAAAAAGCTAGTTGTATCTCAAAAATTTCAGAGTGACCCTTGTATTGATATGATATTTCACAGAATTTTAAAATATAAAATTAATAGTATAGTATTTTATAGTATATATATAAGCATGAAAAGTAAATATTTCACAGAATATTTAGGAAATCGAGAAATAATTAAAGGTATATTACAGAACTTTAAATTAAATAATTCAAAGGACTCCTGTGTGTATGATTGTATACTTATTCATGCTTATATAACCAAATTACAATCCCGTGGGATATTAGAAGATCTCTACAATTGTTAATTTCACATAAAAGTATGATAATTGAAACATTTTTGTCAAAAATATTATTGACAATGTTTGAAAACCTTTAAAATGTTGCTGCAAAAGTAAAATGTTTAGATAAATTCACCATGCATTATTAATTTGAAACTTAAACATTTCTAAAACTGTATATACATAATGAAGAATAATTGAAAATTTATATATGTCGGTTAAGATATTCTCCTATGATAATGGATTGTGAGTAAATATAACCGTCAAGACATTTTTGCATGAATACATAATTTATTTTCTTGTTAATGTCGATTAAAACTCTTATAAAATATTTTTTATAAATTTTGATAAATCAGTTTGACCTTCACTCATATTCTTAATGCAATGCATCACTAAGTAGATAGGCTTTTGTTTCGTATTATTGACTCTATTTTTCATCATATGTTGCTATGGAGATAACTTCTGCATATATCAGCTCACTTGATGCATTCTGTTTTGGTTTATCTAGTTCCAGTTAACTTTGATTCATGTATTATTTATAAAGTTGTCAAGATTTTGTTCTAAGCGACCCAATATTCTAACATATTTCCTATTGTTTACGATTTTATTTTAGTCAGTTTATGTTAATATTTTTTACAATATATCTTTAAAGTACCAATATTTTCTTTAAAAACTGCATTGTTTCCTTGATCGTATTATGCTTCAATGAAATTTTTTCTGGTATCATTTAAGATATAATATGTTTTTAACATTTATCATATTAAATGTTATAGCAAGATTTTTGCTATATTCTTTCCTACTTTAATACATAGTTATTTATTCAATGCACTTATGCACTTAAATTAAACTGTATTGTTTTTTTACTTTTTATCTAGTGAAATTTATCAGTAAATTAAAAATATTTTGCAAATGTTTCAAATAAAGCATATCTATATGTATTAAAGTTTTGTCACATTGTGATTCATTTGCTATCATGAGTTGGAGTAATGAATAACGTCCATTCGTCAAAGATGCATATTTTTTGTGAGCTGCCTCATTTCAATAAAAAAATGATTTGGAACGGCCCATATTTAATACGTACCAATATAGTGATAATACATGCCAATTACTGCGCTAAATAATTGTAAATTTGAGTAAATTGTATTTCTAAAAGCTATTAAAATAATGTGAATAATAATAGTATCGCTATATAAAGTAATTACTATCTACAAATAATAAAGATATAATTAGAGTTAAAATTAATTGTATATAAAACTTAAATCAATAATTTAATAAACAAAATAGTAATTTTAAAATACATAAATTCTTTAAATATTATCTTGTTATAAAGCAAATATTTATTACCAATATATCCTATTTTGTAAAATAAATCCTCTTATTATGTCATAACTGTTAGTTAATTACAATATTTACAATTTTCTTTGTAAACATACTACATATTTTTCAAAATTTTAGATATTGTAACTTTTATTTATAAATATCTGCATCTATTTTCTTAACATTATGAACAAACAAAAAATATTTATATTTAGTTTCACGAAATGTCCTTAGAGGGGAATTTTCAGAAGTTTTCCGCCATGCTAATCTTAAAATTTTTATTGCCTTAAATTCTCATAATTGTATATAGTAATTTACGTTTCATGACAAATTTACGTTTTATGACATAATTTACGTTTCATGACATAGCTTTCTGGAATACATGGTATAATATATATAAAGACAAAAGCAATGTTTTTCATAATACGATATGGAAATATTATTATTTAAATAAGATATAAATTAAAATATGGATGGAAAATATATTGCTCAAAAGTTATAAATTTTGACAGATAAGCACCATAATTTAGCAGTTTTTGATTGTTAATTCAATTAAATTAATTTGTGTAAATAGTTTTTTTATAGTTTAATTTATTTTAATGACTTAAAATTTGTCATTGAAACTTGTCATCAAATATACATTGGAGTATATTGATCTATAAATATTCGGCATTAGTATTATTCTATATAGAAGTTAATCTTATTTTGAAATAAATATCAAATTGGAAGCATTTTTTATAAAACTTGTGCAATTTCTCCATGAGAAGAAAATCACAGAAAAATACTCAACATGAATATATTAAACTCATAGAAGAAATTTTAAAAAAATTTTAGGTGAAGTAACATATTAACTTTAATTTATAAACTCTCTCAAAATGTTAAGAAACGTTTTATTCTTCTTAAAAAAACATAACTGTAAATAATAAGAAACAACACTTAAAATCCCATTTGTAATATTGAATCTATAAACTACATAATTCTAAATAAACTAAACGGTTATTTTATATAACTTTTTCTTTCTCTCTCTGTTTGCATTTATCGTATAGCCAAGACGGCTGCCAAGAAGTTTGCGCTTTGAGATTTGGTTCAATAGTTCTTGGGTTTGATTCCCCATTCAATTTTTTAATGGCTCTAATTTAATTTAATCTATACTTCCGTGGATATATATACTTTTTCAATCTATCCAAATCATGCATTTAGACTGTGAAACAAATCGAAATTTTGCATTTAATAAGTTTGTATAGCTAAGAGTAGATACAAAAATTATTATGAAAACGAGACGACAATTTTTAAAACATAAAAATGAGTTATTATTTCTGAAATTCAGATATCACTCGTTAAATAAAATTTTGATACGTTATTTGATGTTTTAACAGCTTAAAATTTGATCAGTTATATTTATTACAGATATAAACTCATATTAGACAGAATTTGAAACACCAAACTCTATTATGTGTAAGAACAATGGTTAGAATAAGATGTACACATTTTTGGATTCCCCATTTAATAACGTTTTCAAATAATTTTAAAAATAATGCTATGTTCACTGAAACTCCAAAAAATAATTAAAAAATTCTTGGAATATAAAAACAAAAAGAAATATTTTTAGAATATAATGTTGCAAAATAACTTTCGCAGCAAAATTATTTTGTAAAAGATAAAGACAATTTTGATACGAAATCTTACAAAAATTCTCTTGGTAGATTAAATGAAGGCTTAAACCACTATCTCATATTTTATAGCCACAGATATTTTATTAAAATATTAAATTTACATCTGGGATATTTATTGAACTATGTATAATGATTAATTTTCATTCTGATTTCAATTCCAACTTTTCAGATCATTCATTTTCAAACAAATAAAATCTTATTTCAAATGTAATAGATAACACATGTTTTTTTTATTATATACCAGCTTATAATAGATAAAATAATTATCATCTCTTAGAAAAATGAAATTTAATTTGAATTTCCATTATGAAAATTATAAAATTCAAATAGAGTTTTTTTTTTATGAAATGAAACAATGTTTGATTAAGTCTTTAATAATTTGGAGTTGAATGATTTTTGTTTTTGACATCATTTGATGGCTTAATAAACATATATTTAATAACATTTCAATTTAAAAATAAAAAATACATAAATTACATTATAATCTTTTTTATTATTTATGTAAATTATGGAGTTTAAAAGAGAAATTATATCATAAGTAGAAATAAGCGTAAAGATTAATCCTACTGTGTTTAAAATCATGTTTCAAAAATTTCAGAATTAGAGATTCCTTTTCATTCATTGAATTTAAAGTTACAGAAACAAATAAATCTTTTATAAAGTAAAAAATAATTATAAAAAATACTCTTTGTCAAAGAAGAAAAGAAAACAACTTGTAGTTTTTCTAAAATTAATAAAATAAATTCTTCTTAAGAGTTAATTACATTAAATATTAGCTATATTAATTTTTAAAAATAGATTTGCATAAATGAAATAAAATTTCAAAATACTTGCATTGTATTTTTAAATTTTCCTGATATGACTACCTTAACTTCATCCAATACCTGATAAACAATTATAGAGATAAATTGAATTTAGGATATTTATATTTTATTCTAAAAATATTCTATAATGTAAAAGTTCTTTTATTATATTCAATGGTAATACAAAAGAAAGTGTTTTATTATTTTTTATATAAAATCTTTATGATCCAATGTATGATTTATTATTTCCATAGATTTAAAAATAAATTGTAGTGTTAAGAAATGAGCATATTATCCAAGGTCAACATGTTTTCAGGATTTTTAAATAGATACGAGAGACCTGCTTCTGAACTGAAGAAAATTTCACGTTAGAAAACAACGATAGATTTTTCATCCTATTCATGGCATTACTTACGAAGAACAGAATTTTTTCAGATAGCTAATGATAAGAATAATCAAAATGTTTTCAGTAAAACATGTAATCTTCTTTAGAAATGCTAATGACTTTGCGAAAGTTTTTCATTTGTATGGAAATCTGTGTCATCAACGTTTATGATTTTCCAAGAAAATTCTGGAAATTTTAGGGAAATTACTTTCATTTAAATAAACTATATTTATTAGTTTCACACACACCCACAGAAAATTTTTAACGTTTTTTTATGATAATTATAGGCATTACTTTTAAATATTACTGTAATGTTATATATAAACTTAGAGTTTAATGAGTTTTCTAGTTAACAATGGCAAAAGTGATAATTTAGCTTTAAAAGTAAAACAAATCCTTTGCTTTGTTTCCACAAGTTCTTAGTTTCAAAGTTCAATTTTTTAATTTTGAATCTGATATTAAAAAGTTTAAGAATATATTTATTCTCGAATCTAAGAATTTTTTAATCTAAGAATTGTTTCTACGTGTAATATGAAAAAATTCTTTCATTTAATGTACAATATTTGCGATGAAAATCATTTATATCTTTATAAAAAATAACTAGGCAAATCTCAAAGTATATCAGTATATGATATAAATGCAATCCAAAATATGGGAAATAAATATAAAAAAGTAGTAAAATATTTAACCACAAAATTTCACAATAATTGAAGATTCTTTGTTAAATATAGTATAACTATGTAAAACATATAATCCACTATCAAGTGTACTACAAAGAAATATATATATTTATATTTATATTTATATACATAAATATATACATACATACACACATATATATATATATACATATATATACGCATATATATACATACATATATATGTATATATATATATATATATAAATATATATATATATATATATTTATATATATATATATATATATTTATATTTATATACATATACACATATATATATACATACATATATATATATATATATATATATATATATATATATATATATATATATATATATATTTGAAGCAATAAATGTACTATGAATAAATACTGTATAATAATGCATAGAGAATAAAACAATGCAAAAGTAAATAAGAAAATACAATAGCAACTAACATATATTGTTGGCAATCTAATAAGTGCAAAAGCAACTAAAGATTGATAGGTTAATATAAATAAGATGCAAAATGGAAAACAATAAAACCAGTATGACTAAAAATTAGAAAACTCTCGAAAAAGAGTAAAAGAAAACGAGGCAATACGAAGAATACTGGGAAGACATAGGGACCACGTCTTCATCAGGAGGATACTTTAGCTATGCAAATTAAACACTCTTTTCTGACATGCCTGAAGGATATATATCTGAAGATCTTTCAGAAATTGCCCCGAAGAGTGTTTTTAAGAAATCGAGTATTACAATATTTATAAGAAAAATTTAATTAAACTGCATATCAAGACAAAATAAGCAAACCCATAGTAGTTATACATTAAAAATATTAATATCAACAAATCACAGCAAATCTTCGTGCATGTTAGACAAGGGTGTTTAATTTACCAGGCGGACCATCTCCCTCTTTACGAAGATGTTGTCCTTAAGCTTCCCTCTGATTCCTTATATTGTATAATTTTGTTTTATTCTTGCCTGTTAATTTTCAAATTTTGTATTACAAGTTTTATTATTCTTCATTTTGCATCTTTAATATACATAACTTTGTTAATTATCAATAATAGTTATGTCTACATAAGACGATGTCTACACAGATACTAAATCTTTAGGATAAATCTCAGTTAAATATTAATTTAGACAACTTAAATTAATAATTCAAACAACTCCAAGGAAATGAATATTATGTTTAGTTTAGGAACATTTTTAGTTGGCTTAAATATGAATCATAAATTTGTAATCAGTTTATACATATATATTATATACTATGGATTTTGAATGGATTGTAAATGTTTCAGAAAATACACAATCATTCCATAAAAATGTATTTAAATATTTCATTTCCTGATTTGTTTTCATGATAAGCATTTGTTAAGGAAAACATGATTACAACTAATGTATGTGAAGAGTATTAGAAAGGATATTGTACACTATTGATATAACACTGTAATAATTTTGCTTTGGACAATAAATTGATGCTATGAAGAATAGAAAGTAATTATCAATTGAAGTGACAAGACAAAGGAAATTTCCTTAGAATGGAAATAGCCTCATACTTATCTTAATTTAACTATCTCTTACACATAAAAGTGATCATCTTTTCTGGTTAATTTCTTTCTCTTATAAGAATATAGAGAAACGTATTTTAACTGATTTGATTAATCGATAATTGGTATATTTGAGCTTTCCAGTTATTATGAACACAAATAATTTGAAGATACCGAATGGTTGAAAATATAATGAATTTCTTTCAATGATTAAATCTGCCTAAAATTTATAAATTTGCAATTTAAATCATTACTTATGATATTTTAAATAGAATGCTATTTTTAATTAATATTTAAATTTTTTCCTAAGCAATATCTCTTTCTTTCCATTGTCCTCAGGTAAAGAAATAAAATGAATCTTTTAAAGAAATTATTTAATAAAATGACAAATAAGATATCGAAATGTTAAATACGTGTATAAATATATTATATGTAATAGGAAATTTTATTCAATATAAAATCTAAACTATATAAATTTAATGTCTTTCAATAATCATGGAAATTTAAAAATTCTATAAGTAGAACTAAAATGTATTAAATTTAAACCACTCAAAATTTTAGTAAGACAAAATCTGCAGTTAAAATTTAAATTTCAGAGTAGATAAACTAATATCAAAAGCAAAAATTATTAGCTGACATTAATTTATAATTGTATTTATTTTATAGCTTGAATTCAATTAATGGCTTTGCCCACTTATCTATGAATAAAAATCAAGGCGTACGATGTTATTTACTTACATTAGGATAAAAAATACATTAAACAAATAAGAAATAATTAAATTAATGAAATGCAATTTAAGCAAACTATAAATTTTCTAAGAATTTCTTCATTTTTATGAAATGTTAGAAAAAATGTGCTTTTAACAAAACAAAGTTTAAAAAATCTTTATGAAAATTATCTATTATCATGATACCCCATTTTTATTGGCTTTCATGATGAGAATAAACTTTTCGTATAAGTTAAATTTGATCATTAATAATTTTTATGAGACCATTCTTATTTCATTTTTGTATTTTTATTGTATTCAAAATCACCTTTTATAAAAGTTGTATTACACAATGCATACACACACTCACACACACACACACACACACACATATACGAGGGTTGCTATTTATATTTCTGGCCTTGGCAACAGTAAGTGTTGCTAGGCGACCGAACACGATTTTAATCGAGAGTTTGATATTTTTAAACATAAATTCAGCAAACGATTTACCATTATAGCTTTATTTGTGTTGTTGACAGTAAATTGAAAAGTTCTTCTCTGTCAAAAAATGGAATTGAATCGTGAACATTTTCGTGCCATTATTTTTCATAACTTTCGACGTGGATTGTCAAGACAAGAGTGCTTCGATGAACTTAATTCTTTATACAGCGATAAAGCGCCATCCTACAGCACTGTAAAAAATTGGTATAACGAATTTAATCGTGGTCGATGTTCGATCCAGGACGAATCCCGTGCAGGTCGTCCAAAATCCGTTGTTGTGCCAGAAAAGATCAATGCTGTGCGTGAACTGATAAAGCAAGATCGTCATGTGATATACCGTGAGATAGAGGCGTCTT
This sequence comes from Latrodectus elegans, assembly GCA_030067965.1. Taxonomy (NCBI): domain Eukaryota; kingdom Metazoa; phylum Arthropoda; class Arachnida; order Araneae; family Theridiidae; genus Latrodectus; species Latrodectus elegans. The sequence goes on from CM057811.1 coordinate 18,438,780, forward strand.
TGGACATTAGTATGACTAGCATCAATAAAATATTGCATGAACATTTGAGCGTAAAAAAAATTTGTTCGCGTTGGATCCCGCATAATCTGACAAACGCTCAAAAAAAGGCTCGTGTCGATTGGTGCAAGGAAATGTTGGAAAAATACATTCAAGGTACATCAAAGGCTGTGTATAACATCTACACAGGTGACGAATCATGGATCTATGCATATGAGCCGGAAACAAAACAGCAATCAACTGTATGGGTCTTCCAAGACGAGGCAAAACCAACAAAAGTTGTTCGAGGAAGAAGCACATCGAAACAAATGATTGCCTGTTTCTTCGGCATTAACGGTCATGTGGCAACAGTGGCGTTAGAGCAACGCAGGACGGTCAATTCTGAATGGTACACGACCATTTGTTTGCCAGAAGTCATCGGAGAAATTCGAAAAAAGCAGAAGAACAGGCGAATCATTCTTCATCATGACAATGCGAGCTCTCACACATCGACTCAAACAAAGGCATTTCTGACGGAGCGAAATATCGAAATGATGGGTCATCCACCGTACAGTCCTGATTTGGCACCCAATGACTTCTTCTTATTCCCACACATCAAAAATAAATTACGTGGACAACGATTTTCGACCCCCGAAGAAGCGGTTCATGCATTCAAAACGCATGTTTTGGAGTTACCTCAATCGGACTGGAAAAAGTGCTTTGAAAATTGGTTCAAACGCATGCAAAAGTGTATTGATCATCATGGAGAATATTTTGAAAAACAATAAAACCAATTTCGATCCTACATATTTGTTTTTTCATTATTAGGCCAGAAATATAAATAGCAACCCTCGTATATATATATATATATATGTGTGTGTGTGTATATATATATATATATATATATATATATATAATATATATATATATATATATATATATATATATATATATATATATATATATAATATATATATATATATATATATATATATATATATATATAATAAAAGTTAAATTAACTTTTATAATTTCAGTTGCATGTCTTCTTTTCCAGTTGAACGAAATATTTTTATTACACACTTATCGGATTTTTCTGAACCCAACGAATATAATATTCTTATAAAAAATATTATAACTTGCGAAAAAATTCAATTTTGATTCTTATGTATTTATTTTTCTCTTAGCATATTCAATTTTAAAAAATTTGCTGATGGATTGAAACTTGATAAAAGACTTTATACTATTATTTTCTTGTAGATGTCACTAAGACGCAATCAAAAGAATTCTTCCTAAAAATGATGAAATAATTATCTCATCGTATTACAAATAATTATATTGACTATTAAATACATTCTCGCTTTAATAACCTTTCCATTTCAAAGTACTGATTTTTTTTCTTTTTCTATCATTGTATTCCTTAAAGATTTAAGTAAGAAAATTAAAGAATTATGCACACATTTTATTGTAATATTCTTCTTTTTTCATCGCGCAAGTTATCATTTTTACTTCCAGTATAATCTTATATATTTATATATTATTAAACTTCTAGAAGAGTTCTATATGCATTAATCTGAATGCATTAAAATGATAACAGTAATTTCTTACATTAATGTAAGAAAAATAATAAGAATATCTGAAACAAAACATGGTAGTTTTATTTTTTCTGGTATATATAAATCACATCTATAATTTTGATTTATGATATAGTCATAAAATATTAGGATATTTATATAAAATAGTCCCAATTATCCATTTTATAAATTAATTTGAAACTGAAGAAAACACTAATTTTTCATTTTTTTGTATATTAAATTATTTTACTAATGTTTCTCTTATTTATTTTTTTCTATATCATCAATCATTGTAAAATTCCTTTTTAGATCTGAATATCAATATTCTGTAAATTGCTTAGCCTATGCAAAAACTGTGAATTCAATTTAAAATAATCATAAATTATATCAAACATTAAATTAGTATTTCTCTATCTTCAACATCCATTGATAAATTTCAAGTGAATTTTTACGAAGTAAATTCAAAATAATAGGTATACAAATTCATAAGTGTTGGCATAATTTTTTGTATTCATCACTTATCTATAAGCAAGTACATTACTCCAAATGATTCATTTCTCTAAATTTGATTTTTGCTTAATTCTAAGAATTCTTTTATTATAACTAAATGAATAAAAAAATAAAACAGTGATAAAAAGTTTCACTGAAGAAAAGAACATATTGGAGAAAAGATATAAGTACATAAAAAACAATTCATTAAAGAAAATCTACAAAAATATGAAAAGAAAATCACCGTTTCAAATTCCTTAGGTAAAAATCTAAAGTTTATTACCTAAGATATTTAAAAATAAGAAGTATTTGGATTGAGTTGATGAAAGTTGTTAAATATAATTTTATTAAGATTGTTAAAATAAGATTTTATTTAAAATATAATTTTAGTGCCTAAATATGTACCTTACGAGGAATATTTTACAGATGCTTGGAAATACATAATAACTAAATAGTGATGCAAAATATATGTATGTAATATATATATATATATATATAATATATATGTATATATGTATGTAATATATAATATATGTATGTAATATATAATATATGTATGTAATACATGTAATACATACATATATTATATGTATGTAATATATGTATGTAATATATATATATATTCAAAGTACTGATTTTTTTTTTTTTGTATCATTGTATTCCTTAAAGATTTAAGTAAGAAAATTAAAGAATTATGCACACATTTTATTGTAATATTCTTCTTTTTTCATCGCGCAAGTTATCATTTACTTCCAGTATAATTTTATAATTTATAATTTTGTTATTTTGTTAGTTTGTTAGTATATATATATAATTTAATTAAATTAGTAATTTTATAATTTTGTTAGTATATATATATATATATATATATATATATATATATATATATATATATATATATATATTATATATTATATATACTCCAGATTCCACAGCAAAATTTATTACTTTAAAAATTGTTTACCATATTTTTCCAGTTTTTACAGTGGTTTTTCTTACAGTGATTTTATGGGTAATAACAAGAGCTGTAAATAAAATTCCGTCTACCAGTACACAGAAAACGCCTTAGTATTTGATCCTTTGTTATTAAGTTTAGAAAAAAGTGAATATATAAATGACATTGGTATTGAAATTATTTAAAAGAGTGACTTTTCTCTTATGATATAGAAAAATAATGTGCAAAATTAATAATTGTATTATCAACAAATATTTTTTTAAAAAATTATACTTGTTTAAACATTCGAAATAAAATTTTTCCTCCTTATAATATTTCTAATTAAAAATACACTCATATCACATATTTGAATTCAAATATCTTTAATTTAATACTTCAAAATTAATCTGCTTATGAAATTAGGAATTTTTTGTCAAATTTATGAAGCTTTATAATTTAATCATATTTGACATTTTTTAAACTTTATTAATGTACAGAAATTTTCACAACTTATCACCCACATCAGATCTTTGCAGCTCCATTTGTTTACAAACATTATCCTTAATGTTAGATAACCATTTAAATGTTAATTTAGTTTAAAACTTAATTCAAAAAATTATCCGTTATTTATAAGTCAGTTCATAAAATTGGTACTTTAGATATAAATTCTTGCCTTTGGAATAAAAAACTTCTTATTATTATTCATCCTATCCTAAAAATATTATCGTCTTAATTATTTAATAATAAATAAATAAGGAATTAGGGAATTTTTTAAACAATCTCATTTACTAAATTATATAATTAATTATCTTATTTATAATTACATTTTTAATGGTACGTTTATATTTAATCAGGTAGTATGTACACTGCTATGTTAAAATATATAAGGCAGATAAAACCTATTTTCTTAACAATTTAGAGAAATTCAAGGGAATTCAAATATTTCGTTAAAAAGTAGTAATACTAAAAACAAAATTTCTTAATTTTAAATATGAAGTAAGAAATAATAATATTTTAAGTGTAAAACACTGTAAAATTTGAAATAAATTCTGAACTATAACTATATATATTCATAAAAACTATATGGTTTTAAAATTAAGCCTTTAAATATTAGTGAAGATTTATAAAATAAAAACTAATATACGTTTTACTAAAATCAAAAATATTTAAACTTCCTGTAATTTTATGTAAAAAGTATTATTTTGAATAATGTAAAAAAAAGTTTCTATACTTTAAGGATCTGTGAACTGTTATGAAATACATAATTATTTCTTTAAAATTATCATAAAAATATTGATATCTATTATAACTATAACATTTGCAATAAAAATTAAAATAACCAAAATTGCGTCTACTGAAAATAAATGATTTAATCTGTTACTATAATCATAAAGATATTCAAAAATGTTTATTTTAATATAATGATAGATAATATAATATCAAATTGTTTCTCTATTAAGAACAAAAAAGAAAGTGTAAAATTAAACTTTAATCTAAAACAATACTGTATTAATTACTTCCTGCGTCATTACTCCAGATATTTTCATATATCCGGCAGTAAAAAACACAAAATAGTAACTTTGTATTATACAATTTTGATACATATGAAGCTTAATGGCAAATGACCACTTGTAGAAAACACTAAGATTTATTTAATTCTGATTTTCCTCTGACAATAGTTTAGTTGTTTTCCAATTTTTCTTGTTGCAGTTATTAAAAGACTTAAAGTTGCCCTTTGAATATGTGATTTAGATCTTTAAATAACCATTGTGTATTTTATTTTGGAAAGAGTTTTCTCATGTAAATAAGAAGTACCATAGTTAAAAAGCATATATAGGGAATAAATTTATATAAATTACCAAATTGTAACTTTGAGAGATTCTTGCAAAGTACCACCAATGATGAGTTTTGAAGTCTTTTCTTACTAATATTATTGCTCAGTAAATTAGTATTTTCTTTCTGGATTCTTCAGGCAACTATTTAAGTGTCAGTGTCAAAAATAGTTTTGAAAATTTTATTCGCAATGACGTCAGAGGTTGATAAATGAATATCGAAATTCTAATCTGTATTTAAATATATTGAATGGGAAGTCATAGCATATCTTTTTATTTTTTCCACCATTTATATATAAAAACATAAAGAAAGAGGGATATGTTAAAATTTTGATTGGATATGATTTATTCGATAAGATTCGTAACAAAGTTAATTTGCGAATCTTATGTTCTTCTTTTTAACAATAAGTTAAATAAAATGTGTTGCAACGTCATCCGATAGATATAATTCCAACACGTCATTAATATAATACTTAATTAAATTACTAAGAATATAAGTAAACATTGTCTTCTCAACCATACCTATGAACATTTTGCTTGTTTTGAACAATATGATTTATTATTGCATTTTTATGAATAAAAAACAACAAAAGTAAAAGTACAAATTAGTTTCAACATTTTAACTGAAGACATGAATCCCATAAGTAAAAGTTCTACACGAATTATTCAAATCACATTCTTTCATAAAATAAGAGCAATTTTTAACATGTAAAGATTGTCGTTTAACAACATTTTTCTTTCTTTATGATTAAAAAAGTAACTGCATTATAAACCTTTCAGGTTCTTCGGATAAGTGAAACAAATTGCTTAAAAGTTAAATTGTGTGAAGGGAACCTTTGAATTAAATCCTAATTTCACAGTCCCTAAATTCCTTTTCTTAATTCAAACATTCAAAGAGGTTCTTGAATATATTTGAGAGTAAAAATTTGTTTTATTCCTGATAGTTTCCTATTCACTAGAGTTTCCATCTCAATAGTTAACGAAAAAAACACTGACATTTCCTTCTGAAAGTTATCGAGTTTTTCCTTGAGGTACTTATATGCCTATTCTTTATCTGAATGATAACTACTGCGCCTAAAATAGATAAATTATCCTGTGTGTGTTTTGCGCAGAATAAGATTCATAAATATTTCCAACATTTTCCAATAGTTATAATAATAACTGCTTAGTATATAAATTTGACTTTTAATTCATATTTCATTGATAAATTTAAACAATGCTAATTTATTCAGATAAAATGTGCATTTAATAAAAACAATGAATTATTTATTCATTTTGAATGTAGTAAGAACATACAAATTTGCAACTTAGAACCGTGAATTATTATTGAATTTCTTATTTCTGTTTAAAATATGTGGAATTATTATTGTTAATAAATAAATAATCACCTTATAAAACATTGAAAATAATAAGTTTAATCGCCAAAAATAAATTCTTGAAATATTTTAAGAGACTAATCATTATTAAATACATATATTCATTTCACAATGCTATTGTAGTTATTCTACTCATGGATTAGCGTCATTGCCACCATTTTTTAAGTAGAAATAATTTTAAATAAATTTTCTTACAATTAAAAAGTTTATTTTTTCTAATTATAAATGAATTTTTCATTATAAGAAAAAGAAAATTTTAATAACAGGTAACGAGTCAATTATACCTACGTAATGACACAAAAACTGGCTGATGTGATTCAAATGCGTAAGTACTGTATTTTTGTATTAAATAATTTTGCTTATACTGTCACAATATAATTATTAATGCAATAAAATACAATAGATAGTTTAAAATAATTAATTTTAATAATAAACGTCGTTGAAAATTATCTAATCAAAAGAGATATATTTTTGAAAAGAGCATGATGAATCATATGAGCAAAACTTTATTCTTTAAACTAAAAATTTAATTATCTAAAAGGAAAATCATATAACAGTCTACGTTCATACATAAAACAAATATAATTAATTACATCAAAGATTTGCAAATGAAAATAACATTCAAAATACTTTTGATGACTTAATTGATTTATCGAATTCATATTTTTGTAGTTATCTGCTTTTCTTTACATGAATATGCAAATCTCGATTTAATATTTGTATTAAACGTATCGAAAGTAATTTCTGACCTAAATTTTCCCATTAAATAATATTTGAATTACTCACTTTCATTTCTCTTTGAGCCATACATCCGAAAATATCTAGAATCCTATTTTCTTTATTTTTTATTCGTATAATAATAGTTTAGCACAAATAATAACAATAATAGTTTATTATTATTCTTATAATAATTGTTTATTCTTATAATAATAGTTACTTAATAAATAATAGTTTAGCAAAAAATGACTAAATATAGTTATCAAAACATTTTTTATTCAGTTGCTAAACAATATTATTTTAGTTTACTTCTTTATTATTTAGATTTACTTGAAATTGTAAAGAAAGTTTGACCACCATTTATGTTCATGAAGAGAATTATATCTAAATTAAGTTAATAACAGAATGGATTTAAACAAATTATATATAAATGCTTTTTTCAACAAAATATAAGTAACTTCTATATTAAATACTTTTATATGAATCAATTATATGTATGAACTATCATGAATTATTCATCATCGCATCATAAACAAACTTAATAAATTTTGCATCATTATAGTCAATAACACTCTTTCATTTGATTTCTACATTTTGTTTTATTTTTAAACGTAATATTTTAAAGAAGCATGAATGCATAAGCTTAAATGTATAACTTACATATAAAATTAAATTCAAGTGTACAAATTTGATCTAAATTAATGTTTCACACTCAATGTCATAAAACATATCACTACTAATTAATGTGGTTATGGATTACTTATTTACCGTTTTTTTATGAAATCCATACAGACATTAAATACTTCTTTCCGAATTCTAGCATAATTTAATAATTTCCAATTTAGTTTTCCAATTATAATTTTTAATATTAATAGAAAATAATTATGAATAAACATAATTTTATCTATGACTGAAATAGAAACTAAGCTCATTTTGCCAGAAAAGCTAATTATATAATTATATTTTAATAAAGATTGGTACCAAAGATAATAACTAATTTTGTTTAATAAAAAATAAAATATAATAAAAATAAGTATTCTAATTTTCATGGTACTTACAATTTTTGCCAGTAATACACAGAAATCCGAAAATGAACATTTTACAATAATTGATCTGTAAAACATAAAATTTCTTCTAATTTGAAAATATTGTTACATTTTTAGAATCATTGCTTTATTAAACTTTTTGGGAATATAAGAAGTATATTTATTCCCAGACTAAGGAAAGATCGAGCAAAACAGAAGCCATTGTTATCTACAACTAATTCATATTCTGTAAAAATCATCTAGTTTGACCTTATGAACAAAATAACGCTGTCATATAAATAAATCTAGACTTACACAAAGTAAAATAATAACTTCTTAAGAATCATTGAAAATAAATTCGCTAAGATTTTATTGGATTAATTATGTATGCTAATTGTTAAATTATAATATTTAAACCAAAATATAACGAAAAATCTTAACATGAAAAAAATTACTTTTTCAGTAATGATTTGTTTCAGAGGGTTGAAATGAATGAAATTAGAGTTTCGTAGAACCTCAGAATCAATATTTATACTTTCATCATTCTTGACCCATATATAACTTATTTGATAGTTGAAATGAATGGAAAATTCCATGTAAATATAGATTTTAAAACTTTTGGGAGACAATCGTTACTGATTGAATCAAGATCTTATCCTCCAAAAATTCGTCTAAAATTACAATATAAAAAACTAACATATCTTTTTAACTATCAGGTCTTCCAGTACTCTGATCTAACGTTTCAAGTTTGCGCCTCATTTTGATACAAGTTTGGACACGTCACTAAAAGATAGTCCCATCAAATTCGGTAACTGTTACGATTCCATTTAGTTTTCTGCAAATCGTATAAAAAATTGAAAGGTTGAAAATTAAACTAAAATATATACAAAAATAAGATCATTTACTTAAGTGACATTGCAAACATAATTCATTTAAAATATAATGCAGGTATTGTTCAAAAAACATTCACCAATAAATACATATTTAAATGCATATTTTACTTAACATTTACACTTGTGAACAGGATAATAACAAGAAATTACTATTAATATTCTATTATGAACTGTCTACCGAATGACACAATTCAAATATTTATTCAATTGATGTAATACGAGGGTTATCTGAAATTTTTGAGATACGCGAAGATGAGAATTTACAAAATAAAAATAACAGTTTAATCTTAAAATACAAAGTATTTTAACACAGACGACGATTTTTACTGACTTACTTCAACTTGTTTAGCGTAGAATAAATTTTAAACAGAAGAGAAAATGGAGTTGACGCGAGAACATTTTTGCGCTGTGATTCGAACATCCGCCGTATTTACCTGATCTAGCTATGTGTGACTTTTGGTTATTCTTTAATCTAAAAAAGAAGTTACATGGACGTCGTATTCATTCAGAAGAAGAGATTGATGTGGCTATAAATGCATTTTTTCAGCTATTCCAAGAAATGAATGGCTTGAGGCATTTAATCTGTGGAATATTCATCTACAAAAATGCATTGATGCTGGAGGAGACTACTTTGAAAACACCTACAATTTTGTAAGTTTAACTTTAAAAACCTAGTTGTATCTCAAAAATTTCCAAGTGACCCTCGGACATGTAATAATATACACTTTTGTTAAACAAAACAACCATATTGTTTTCTTTACATTTCCTCCAGATAAATGATTTTGCACAATATTTTTAAAGAATTAATACAAAAATTTTATTTAATAAAAAAAAGTACCGCCAGTGTAATTAACTGTCTTTCTAAAATAATTGGATTATTTTAAATGAAGTTCATGAATTAAAATATTAACGCTAAATATATTTCAAAATGATACAAACATTTTGGTTTAAGAGTTTATACATATTTTGCTACATTGGAAAATTAGTATAACTACATTAAAATAACTGTTAGATAATTTAGCAGAAGTTAATTATAAACTAAACTAAACTCTGGGGCACTCCAGCCTATCTGTGCGAAGGCCTTGAGCACTAATCTCTTTAAAAATGAACTGCTTGAAAATTGAGATAAAAATTCAATAACATTTAAATCTTCACGAGAATATAAATATCGGGAAACATTTATGATGTAAAAATTGGAATAATAGCAGCATTAATACAGAAGTTAAAGAAGAAATCTTACTTGAAGAAAGGTGTGTCAAATTTAATTTTCACCAAAATATAAATTTGAATATATTTCCTATAAAACGTATTCATTTTTCTCAGAAAGGGAAGTATATAATAACAATTCATAAATACTTTTAACTTAAAAAATTATATTATTATATTTTCTTAATTTTTATTGCTGTTAACAAAATATTTATATTATCAGAACATTTAATGTGTCAAACCAAATAAAAAATACTAAATAGAATTTTAAACTGAATTCTATTTATTTAATTAAATTGATATCAAAACTAATATCAATTAAATTTTCAACTTTTGATTAATATCAATTGAAAATTATAGAATTTAAATTTCTAGTGTTAAAAATTAAGTATTTTAGAAACACTAAATAGAATTCACTTTAAAATTCTATTTAGTATTTTAGAAACACTAAATAGAATTTTAAACTGAATTCTATTTAGTGTTCCTAAAATACTAAATAGAATTTTAAAGTGAATTCTTTTTAGTGTTTCTAAAATATTAAATAGAATTTTAAAGTGAATTCTATTTAGTGTTTCTAAAATACTAAATAGAATTTTAAAGTGAATTCTATTTAGTGTTTCTAAAATACTAAATAGAATTTTAAAGTGAATTCGATTTAGTGTTTCTAAAATACTAAATAGAATTTTAAAGTGAATTCAATTTAGTGTTTCTAAAATACTAAATAGAATTTTAAAGTGAATTCTATTTAGTGTTTCTAAAATACTTAATTTTTAACACTAGAAATTTAAATTCTATAATTTTCAATTGATATTAATTAAAAGTTGAAAATTTAATTGATATTAGTTAAAATTTTAATAATGTTTAATAAATTAAATAATTAGATTGCATTAGATTTCTCAAAGCTTTTCTTTACAATGAGAAAAGTTAGAACTCTGACTTTCGGTGGAACAATTCGTGGGTTCGTCGCAAACCACTCATCTTGTTTTGTTGCTGATTCCTCCTGAAACTATAGTTCAGATAGAGTCCTTGTGAGCAAAACGTAACCTATTCTGCAGTAACAATAATAACATTTCCATTTTTGACAGCCTACAACGTCTTTGATTAAATTGCAGACATTTTAAGTTTTAAACACTACTTTTTTGTAACTGAAAAATATTTTCACATTTTTAAAAAATAGCTAAATTAGGTTTTCAAAATATAATCTGCCATACTGAAAATGTTAATGGATGAAAATTGCTGTACCTATTAAATGGTACAGAAGGAACTTAACATTGGATCCGCAACCATACACAAAATCCTTCATGAAGAATTACATATGAAAAAAGTAGTTTGCTGTTGGGTTCTCCATAATCTAACTGATCGCCAAAAAGAGGAGCGTGTCAGAATCAGTAAAGAAACTCTTTAATTGCTAAATAATAGTAGCCACAGCATCATTTCTAAAATTGTAACAGGTGATGAAAAGTACCGTTTTTTGACGTTCCAACATGTCAAGAAAGAAAAGTATGGGTCTTTGAAGATGATCCCAGATCGACAATGGTGAAAAACAACGCGAACTAAAAAAAGTGATGTATGCCGTTTTCATCAGAAATACGGTATTGGTCGAAGCTATCAGGTTCGAAGGACAGAAGGCAGTAACAGCAAACTGGTATACCACTAAATGTCTTCCAGAAATTCTACAAGAACTGAATGTTAGGGAACTAATGCTACACACTGGCAATGCATCTTCACATACAGCCGGATTAACAATTTAGTTTCTTAAACAAAAACAAATTAAAGTGATCAAACATCCGCCGTATTCACCTGATCTCGCTATGTGCGACTTTTGGTTATTCTTTAATCTGAAAAAGAGCATACGTGGACGTCGTATTCATTCAGAAGAAGAGATTGATGTGGCTATAAATGCATTTTTTTCAGCTATTCCAAGAAATGAATGGCTTGAGGAATTTAATCTGTAGAAAATTCGTCTACAAAAGTGCATTGATGCTGGAGGAGACTACCTTGAACACACCTAAAATTTTGTAAGCATAACTTAAAAAACCTAGTTGTGTCATAAAATTTTCAGAGTGACCCTCGTATAACAAACTGTTTCTTGAGTATCATGTATTATTATTTATTTTTTGGAAACGCATCTTTTATAAGTAATAGAGTTGGATTTTAGCTTTCAATAGTCAGTTAAAAAATTTAAAATACATTGTAAGCGTCACAAAGGAAAAATATATTTCCTTAAGCTTAAATAAATTGTTTCTTAGCACTGAAAATGTATTCAGAGCATCAACAATTATAGTCTCTTCCAAATTATATATATATATGTATATATATATATATATATATATATATATATATATATATATATATATATATATATATATATATATATATATATATATATATATATATTCATTTAACATGACAATTATTTTATTTTGGGTAAAAGAAAAGGAGAAGAATGTTATAAAATGAATGATATCATTCGTAAAGCTTTAGGAAATAAAAAAACATCTTTAGAATATTATTATACAAGAGTAATTTCATATTTCATGTCTCAAGAATCACTGATACTCAGACTTTCTCAAAATGATACTTTTATGAAAGTATCATTTTTGTGAGCAAGGAATGATACTTTAATAATATTTTCAAGAAAATATTTTTTTTTTCATGGAAGAGAGAGAGAGAGAGAGAGAAGTGTATACATGTGAAAGTATATTTCCTTCATGATATAAAACAAATATTTATAGGATATACACATCATAAATATATACATTCTCATGAATAAAATTGATGTCAAAATTTCAAGTCCATACGTTACTCTCTTTCGATATCTTCCCTTTCTAATTAGCTCTTCTAATTTCAGGGTTTAAAAAGTGTACGGTTATTTGCTTTTTACACATATCTCGAATTTATTGATTTACTTATGTCATTTTAATAAAGTTACATTTTTAGTAGAACTTTTTTTTTTAATTTCGAAGGAATTGTGTTTTTTTATCTTCAGTATTTATTTTTCTATTAATACTTTGAATTTCAGTAGCTTTCGTAGTTGCTTAAAAATTATAAGAGTTTTGATATTCCTTTTTCACAGTTCAGTACAACTCCAATTATTCGAAATGTATGTATTCGAATTAATGAATTATTAATAAAGTCGTGAAAAAAATTTATCATTATGTCCAAATTGAAGAAGACGCGAGATGATAATTAGTGACACAGTTTCAGTTTTTGAAACTGTTTTAAAGTGAATAGAGTGTCTCTCAGCCGTTGTATCATCACATGCAAATTCTAACTGCTAAGCGGAAACGCGACTTAGCTTCAAAGAAACAGATGAAAGCAATGAAGCCTCTTACTCTGACCAAGATTTTCAGCAATCAAGGGCTTTCATTTACAGCACTGTGCGTAAGTTCTTATTAATTGTAGAACCTTCATATATTAAAGTATTGTGTAAGTACTTTAATGTGTTAAAGTGTTTCCTCTTTTTATAAAATTATTCGTCCAAAATATATAGTTATTTCTCCATTTTCAGCACACAGTAATCAATTATAATGGACTCTTTTTTTCAAAAAAGTCCATTTAAGATAGTTTTTTTTATCTGAAAGGGGTTTAGCTTCCATTGATTAGGATAATTGGAGCACTACTATACATTTAAAATACAGGGCCGTGGTAATCTAGTGGTTAGGCATTGGCCTTCCTTCCGGAAGTGCTTGGATCTATTTTCAATCCACTGACTACATGTGATATACGTGCTCGTTAAATCTGTGCAATCAAAAGTCTCGTGGTCGGTCGCTAAGTATTTATCATGCTTGTAATTGTCTGCCGAAACTTTTCTTCCCTTCCAGATCAAAGTCAAAGTGAAGGAATGATTCCTCTGGTGGTGCCATCTAACTGAGGAGTCTTATATCAAAGACGTACTTTTACCTTCGTTGTGTTCTAGTTTATCGAAGGACGCATCCAATTGTATTACAAATAACTATTGGATAGCAAGCTTGGTTTATCCAAGTGTCATTAATAACAACAACAGGATTTAAAATATAGTTTACATGGATTTGAATTCGTAAACAGAAGTTAAGATGGAACGAAAGAAAACAGTATGAGAAACTTAATTATGAAAAATTTAGCAATCTCTAATATAGTAAAATTTCTGGAGTTTCTATTTTTTCAAGGAAGTACTTTCTTGTTAATAAATGTTCCATTAACAGCTCTATTGAAAATCATTTTCGTTTTATTGGATTCAATGAATCTAAGAAAACTAAGTAGAAAGATTAAGTATTTTTTTACAAAATTCTTATTTCCCCATTTATCAACTTATAATTTATGTAAACAATAATTTTCTAAAATATTTTAAGCCCTAATCTAAGTAAAAGTGAATAATATAAGACATTTCTAATATCGTTATGTACACAAAAGGGAAAAAATATTAAAGAAATTATGGATGCATTTTTCTTTCTTCCATGTATGAATAATGCAAAACTATTATTTCGAAATGTCTTCTGATGCATTATCATTAAACACTGTGGGATTTTAAAAAATGGTCCAAAAGATCGTGGGAATCAGAGAAAAACTATAAAATTGAACGTTTATACACTCAAATGAGATTCTATAATTTGTCTTTGCAATTTTTACTATATCATCCATCGTTTTGAAATTATTTTTATAACTAAAATATTTAGGTTCAAATAAATCTTCAACATGAAATAAACTGCATCAGAATTTAAAAAAAAATCATACACTAAATTAATATTATTTCCCAATTTTTTTAACTTTTTTAAAGTGAATATTTAAGAAGTAGTAGATTTTCACATGGATATTCCAAATTTAAATTTATAATATTTCTTATAATTATCCTTTATTTATAAAATAATATCATTGATTAACTTGAAACTCTTTTTTTTCTCCTATTAACATTACAGGAGCATTAATTTTAAACTAAAAAAGAAATAAAAGATAAAATTAAGAAAATATTGAAAACAATAATTTGCATTCTTTTCAAGGAAAGATTGGTGAGAAAATTTGTGAAATATTCGAAAAACTTAAACAGCTTTAGGCAAAATTTCACAAGACTAGCTATTAAAATATTTTTAATGACAGAAATAAGAAAAAATGAAAACATATCTGTAATGGGCTCATTAAGATGGTAAAATTTTAGAAATAAAGATGTTATGGATTTTTTAAAACATGTTTTTAACAGTTCAAGAACTACCTTCAAAAAATTATTTATTTATTTATTCTGTAGATGTTATATATATATATATATATATATAATATATATATATATATATATATATATATGTATGTATATGTATATATATATATATATATATATATATATATATTTATGTATATGTATATATATATATGTACATACATATATTTATATATATATAATATATATATATATAAAATAGATATATATATATATATATGTAGGCAAAATTTAAATATATATATATACATATACATATATATATATATTTACATATACATATATATATATATATATATATATATATATATATATGTATAAACTCTTCCAAATGCTAAGCAAGGAGAGGAAAATGCTGATTTCTGGAAGCCAATCAGAATTGAAGAGGATGCAAATCGCTGCAGAGGTAGATGGAAGTTTATACAAATATGATATTTAACAGCCAATCGCGCTTTTATGTCAAGAGATATGCAAAAAGGAAGATCTTAAGATACCAGCTTTATGAAGGGTTACAGAAATTGATTGTAAGTGGCTGATAGAAGAGTTTTAAAACTTTCTTAAAATTTGTTTTCAAGACATACGTGTTTCTATGACTTTCAGAAGACGAATGGAAGATTCTGAGTGCTGGTGTGGGGTGGGATGCATTGAAGCAGAGCAGTAGATCTCAGATGTTGCTTTTTTCTTCGGCGTTCATCATTCTGTAATTTTATATTTGTGGAAATAATTCCAAACCACACAGACAGTTGCCCAAAGGTTACAAACCCCGCAGAAGATCAATATGTTGCGATTTTAGCCAAGTGGAATCGCAGACCCACCTTCATACGTGTGACATCTATTGTTGCAGCGTCCATTGGTAAGATATCTGCAAACACTGTATGCCGAAGAAGATTACATATAAGTGAACTGTACGCCAAGGGACCTTGAGTTTGTTTTTGTCTATCCGTCCAATCAAGGGGGTCACGATTAAAGTGGTGCCAGGAAAAATGTCAACTGGACGGTGTCTGACTAGGACAATGTCATGTTTACTGATGAGTCAAGATTTTCTCTGGAGCCAGATGACAAGCGCATAAGGATATGGCGTGAACAAACAACACGCCCTCAACCCCAAAACATCACCGAACATCCCACATTTCGAGGCAGAAACATTATGGTGTGGACAGGGATTTGATTAGGATACTGCAGCGATTAGCACGGGTTTCTTTGACGCCTGTCCGGTATCGAGGTGAAGTCCTAGAACCAATTGTGAGACTCAACGCTGCAGCAATTGGCCCTACTTTTGTTTTAATGGGCTATAACGCACGTCCCCAAAGAGATGACATCGATGTCTACCTGGAGAGTGAAGGGATTGCGCGTACTGCGGGACCAGAATATTCACCTTATCTTAAACCAATTGAAGATCTTTGGGGTGCTCTCTGCTGTGCTGTATCTTCAAGTTTCCCCCCTCCAGCTATTCTTATTGTGCTGGAAGCTTCTTTACAAGAAGAATAGCTTAATTCTGTGGATGTTGACCACCTAATTGAAAGCATGATCACAAGGTGTAAACTTTGTTTACAGGTGAGGGGGTACCATATACCCTATTAATGTCCTTTTTTCATTTCATACTTTTGATTTTCACTTTATACATAATCCTGTTTAAATTTCCAGTATGTCATTATCTGATAACTTACAAAAATTTATTATTGTTTTCCTTTTCGTATATAATTACTGATTTTATTTTATGCATAAATATACATGCTACTTTCAGGCCGAATTTTGTGTCAATCAAAGCAGTATTTGATGATTTTTTTTCCATTTTACATCTTCGTGCTTAACTTTTGGAAGCGAGGTATATATACATACATGTAGATATAGTTATGTTAAAATGAATACTTAGTGTATATAGTAAGAAGTTAAGCAAAAACTGGCTTGTTGAATTCATATTATTGGTATAAATGATTGTCTTTAAAAGAAGAAAAACAAGCAGGTGTACCTGTATTAAAGAATATATTCCTTAATACGGGATATGCCTTCCGTTTAGTATAACAGTTGCTTCTCACCAGTTCTAACAGTTCTTCTTCATACTCATCACCTGAATGTCCAACTATTCTTTATAAAAAAATTGCGCATTCCTAAAATATATATAATTAAAAAATTTTCATAATTTTATTAAATTTATATATGTGTTAGATATGTGTTAGAATATAAGAGTAAGTAAAAGTGATTGCAACATATATCCACACTGCAGAGTTGTTATTTTTTATACAAATATCATTCTACCAAATGAATTCGTATGAATATAGAAATTTTGACCACAAACTTCTTAAAGCACAAAAAGTTTTCAAAGATAAAAAATATTAGTTAAAAAGATATTGGTGATATATATCAATAATCTAACTTTTTATCTATCTGATATTTTTTTCAAAATATTTTTTTATAAATTTGAAATTGCACTTTTACTTTTTGCAAATGAAAATTTTATAAGAGGGATAAAACTAAAATTATATTTTAAAAACTGAAGTCTCTTAAATACACAATTTTAAAACTTTTAAATTCAGTGATATTTTAATATTTTTAATTTGAATATTGATTCTAAAATCCTTAAGATTAGATCTTTAAATTTCCTACAGATTGCTGATTAACAATTTATACTTTTTTAATTAAATAAACAAGTATAAGTTGGTATTATTTTAATCTAAATCGCAACTCATGAAACACGTGCATTAATTTAAAGTAAAAAATTATTTTTAATTTAGCGATTCTCTTAAATTTTTCATAAATAAGCACTGATTTTAAAATCACATATCTATCATATTTTCAAGCAATATTTCAGTAAATTTTTAAATATATAAAATTATATTGCAGTATGTTTATTATTTATTTTACATGAATTTAATTTTATTAAATTTCCTTAAATTACGCTGTTGGGAGATTTTTGAAGAAAATTGCTTATGTTGTTTATTTTACATCAAAGTGTTGCAAAAAAGTATACGCTTTGTATTAAATGTAATAGAAAAAACATTGAATTTGATTTGCAATATTTATAATTATTAGTGAATTTTTAAATTTGAAAAGTTTTAGCATATAGACATAATTATTATAAAACATTAAATGAACTTACCTTAATAAATTTGGTACCTCTAATGGTGCAAAAAGTGTTTCTTACAATCTTTTATGTCATAAAATTGGATACACTGGTCTGTTAACATTTAAAGAAGTTTTAAAGAAACTAATAAAACTGTCGGGAGCAAGAAGTAGGAAGTGATTGTCAGCAAACACCGTCATAATCCACCTCTTTATTTTCATCACACGTTGTCTTACCAGCTGTCAGATTAGAAGTGCTATTTATAATTAGCTGTGAATAATTAATTACATTAATTAAAACAATACAGTGTGAACAATTAATAAAACCAATAGTTTATTATTAGAATCAGAATCAGCAAAACATTTTATAAATAAATGCAACAAAATCTAATAAAATTCATTTGATTTTGAATAGTATTTATTCCTTAATTCGTTACCTGCAAGATATTATATGAGAATCTGAATAAATTAACTTGACTGTGAAATATGAAAGAAAAATTATCGTAATAAAATATTTACTAGTTATATAGAAATATTTCATAAGACATTTTAGCTCTTGAGCATAATAAAAGAAATTAATATAGAAATTTAAATAATAATAGTTTTATAAGCTGATCAATAAAAATTGGGTTTTATGCTATTTTTAATTTATTTTATTAATTTTTAAATCCTATTTTTACTTTTAATAATTTGTCATGAAAATATAGTTAAAACAAAAATAAACAACATACATATTTATTTAACTGTTTACTTTCTCCCATGTCAAGGGTCATAGTGGTGT
This sequence comes from Latrodectus elegans, assembly GCA_030067965.1. Taxonomy (NCBI): domain Eukaryota; kingdom Metazoa; phylum Arthropoda; class Arachnida; order Araneae; family Theridiidae; genus Latrodectus; species Latrodectus elegans. The sequence goes on from CM057811.1 coordinate 18,457,831, forward strand.
GTATGGAAATGAAAGAACAGTTTTCCTGACCAAATCTTCTCCTTCACTTCCAAATAAACTCGATACCAGCCTACCCAAGTCTTTTTTTAAACCATAACCAAAAAGAGCATTATCACAGAGTGGAACTCAGGTGTTTTGTTTCCTCTCCTAATTGTAAGTGAACTAAATCTTTTTCCCCTTCAGTTCCCTGCAGAATTAAGAGAACCACTGGTTCTACACTGACTTCAAAATTGCACAATTCCTCACTGGACATGGAAAAGTCAATTGCTACCTACAAAGTTTCCACATTAAAAACAGTGACGTGTTCATGTAAGTCCGGAAGTGACAAACCCTTTACACATTCTTCTTGAATGCCCATCTGTTTCTCAAGAAAAGAACGAACTTCGTAAAGACTTAAATAACAGATGGACCCCGATTTTGGTAGACCTAGAAAGAGAACTTTGTATTTTTTTAAAAATTTATCCATGCTGTTAGCTAACTTCTTTTTTATTTTTATATCTCTTTTTTCTCTCTGCCTTCTTTTAGAATATTTTTTTCATCTCATGATTTATTTGGATTTGTCATGTAGTGCATTTGTTGTACCTTCGGGCCTTGTGTGGTATTCCTTGGTGCACAGAAAGATATTTTTCTCTTACCAAGCAAAAAAAAGGTATTAAAATGAAAATCTTTTAAAGCTATATCAGTACAGTTGGAACAGTAATGAAGAAAGCATGGGTTTTGCCATTAATTTAAGAAAAAAGGAAACAAGAATAGATTTGTGGAATTAGATTTGTGGAATAGATTTGTGTCATTTGTGGAATGTGTTGTCAATTTATGAACAATGATGTACTAGAATAATTTGGGTTGATCTGTGTGTGAAAATTAGACTACGAAGATTTTTCCAATATAATTGTGATATAGGATACGTATCTCCCTAAAGGAAATACTGTTTCAACTTTCGATAAACAGTAAAAAAATTCACACGTTGCTTTGTTTTTTCCAACTCCAAATTTTTAATATTTTTATGAAAAATCTTAAAAATCTACAAAACTGATAAAAAGAAATGGGTTTTATATTATTACACATTAGATTTAGTCTATATATATTATATTATAGACTATTATAGATCAATTATACTTTAATTTTTGTAAGAAAAAGCTGAAAATTCTCTGGAAAAATACAAAATATTTGAAAGCGGATTTAGTCTATATTATTATATATCAGATTTAGTCAGTATATTACACTGTAGATTATAATAGATCGATTACATTAAGGTTTGTATAAAAAAGCTTAAAAATGTCAGATGGAATACAAAATTGAGAAAAACTGAATGATGTTTAAAATTAGTTTAAGCAGTGTTTAATTTTGAAATATAAATTTAGTAAGCATTTAAAAGATACATAAAATAATTATTGTTCCGAAAATCAATCATAAAATCAAATAAAAATAATTAATCAGCAAATATGAGAATTTCTTATACAGACACAACACTTTAATCTTTAAATGCGATTTTCTCAGAACTGGCTTTTACCTATAATCTGCACGCTTCAAAAACGATAACTCAAAATATTCTTATATCATCACTATGGAATTTCATGAGCGTTATCTGTATGTTGTTTTCTAGGGAATGTACTAACATAATTTTAATCAATAAAATATTTCCCAAATTATGACCTGTTATTTGAATAATGGTATAGAAATTTTGGCTATAATTTCCGTATAAATATTCAACTGGCCCTTAAAATTTTAGTACATGCTCTATATAACAACATATAGATTATTGGCACATTAGTTTTCTTCAAATATGTTTAATAGTTTTTTGATGTAGAATTTTTTAAAGTTTTTAAAAAATGCTTAAAATTGTATACATAATTAACATTTCTGAAGAATAATATTGGAATATATTAAATTTTAGTAGCTCAACATTAATTTTTTCTAAAATGAAATAAGAAAAAATCGTTACAATGTATATATGCAGTGTATTTTAAAAAATGCTCTGAACGTGTTTGGGTAACTTAATTATAAAACTTAATTATATTGACTTCTGAGGTAAATAATTTGAACAATAAAAAGCAGTTTTAATGCAATGTTCTTCTAAAACAGTTTTTTAAATTAAAAATATCACTTCAAATTTTGGGCATAAAACCTTAGTTATTTAAAATATAGAGAAATAACAGACATTTTTAACAAAACAAATATATTAAGAGCGCTTCATATATTTTAATACAAGATCATTGCCTTGTCTATTTGACTCATTTTTGCATGTAATGTTTAATAAAAGCTTGAAAGTCAATATTTCTTTTGAAAGTCTTTATTTACTAGCTTTAACAGAACATAGAAAGGCATTTATTTTTATAAATTTTGTTATTTTTTATAAAATATGTTAATACTAAGAAATATTTTTAGCAAATATTGCATACATATTGCATCTAAAATGATAAATAAAACGTTTTGTATGAGCAAATATGCAAATAAGATTCTGATTTTGAATCAAAGACTTTAGTACTTTAAATAAGAACTCTTGGAATTTATTTTTATATGAATTCTTGTAAACGTTCTTATATAATTCAAGTTCTTTCAAAATTGCACCAAGTTTAAAAGCTTAGAATTTATTGCTACTCCATATTTATATTTCCTTATATTTATAAAAGCAAGTATTTGAAAAATCATTCCAATTATTGAGGCAAATGAAAACAAATGTTTTGTAGTTTAATTAGATTTGAGTAACACTTGTACTGCACAGTCCTTACAAGCACAATTAGGATTTTTTTCTTAAGCATTTATAGGAATTTTTGAATTTTCAAAAACATTTAAATTATTCTCGATCTCCTCCTATTCCCAATCACAAATATATTCCCACAACAAGTATATTCCACATTCACAAATAAGATAGGGACCGTGATAGCGTAGTGGTTAGGATAGCGACCTCCCGTCCGAAAGGACAGGGTTCGACTCCCAATGTCACCATAGACCCACCGAGTACATGCGATTTACATGCTCGTTAAATTTGTGGAATCGAAAGCCCTATGGTCGGTCTTTGAGCAGTTTACCATGGATACAATGGTCTGCAGAAAATTTCTTCCCCTTTATATCAATATCAAAATTGAGCAAGTGGATCCTCTGGTGGTGCCATCTATTGGAGGATTTGTAGAGAAAAGACGTACTTTCACGTTCGTGGAGCTCTGTTTAAATGAAAGACGCACCCTACTGACTAAAATTCGCATCAGCCAAAACATAGTGAGCTTGGTTCGTCCGAGTGTCATAAGTAACAAAATAAGAATAAAAAAAGTAATAAAACGAAATAAAAAGAAGTTCAAATTAAAACAGATTAGAGTGGTATTTTAATGAATAAATTGTTGAAACACTATACAGCAAATGAATGATGCAAATGTACAGCTATGCGTGAAATAAAAGTTAAAATTTGTGACATAATTAAGATAATTTGAAACATAATTATAACACCTACTACAAGGATAAAATCTTAATTTGGACATGTTAATGCACTGAAAAGAGATGCTTTAGAAGTTTCTAACAGCGTCTAATGTCTCCCACTTTAATTGCAGAATCGATATGTAAACGATGATTTCTAAATATTTCATGCATTAAGAGAACCGAAAGAGAATTTTTCTAAACGAACCAATTAATCACATATGCAGACATTTCATAACTTTTGTACTTATCTCGTAATAAACTATACTTGGTACAAAGATTTCACACCATAGAAATTAACTTAAAAATTCAAAATATAGCTGCTAACTTAAAAATAACTACATCAATATAAAAATTATAGTTTTTATTGAATTATTTTCAAATATTATTACAGACAAAATTAATGTATGTTGTTTTTAATGTTAGATTCATATATTTTCTACTAGAAATACATGCTCAGCAAAAAAAGAGTGTAGATTTTGTAAATAGAAATATATCTAAATACGACAAAAAAATAAATTGAAAAAACATTATAACCATATTCTCTTTAATTTGTGTCTGCTCAAACGTGTCTAAGTGAATACAAGTATATCTTAAAAAAGAATTTAATATCTAATAAATTCATCAAAAATTAACGCATATTTATTGGCCGATAAAGAAAGCAAACTATTTCAGGATAGTTATCAATACTTGGCAAAAGTGAATTTTTATTAGAAAAATCAAATTTAACTCTGAAAAATGCAAATCATAAACTTAAAAAGGATAATTAGTATGATGATTTGGTGGAAAAATGTAAAACTTTTGGAAAAAAATTGGAAAAATGTAATTTTCCTGTGTTAGAATTTCACTGTGTAAGGATATGTTAACGCTAGTAAGGAAACAATAAATACCTAAAATAGAAAATGTTTTTTTTAATATATCAGATGGGTTCTTGAATACTGGGTAAAGCTTTATCTTATTAGTAAAGGAGTTTGCAATGAGTTTTTTGAGTGACTTGGAACTGTGAAAATTGAAAATAAGGAAAATAGCAACACACATATATAGTTTTAGCCATTGAAAAATAAAGACAGCCAACGATATTCTTATTAAAATTACGTGGATATCTAGAGTTCATTCCGAGGCAAGACCAAACGGTTAAAGCCTTGTCATTTCTATTAATTCTTGAATTCGACTTCGATCTTGGACATGAATGTTTTCCACAGATTAGAACTTACATCAAAATATTAACTCTGGCCTAATCATCACTCAAAAAAGGTAATCCTTGAACGATATATTGATAAAAACACATGCGTTCAGTGAAAATGATGTAGACCTGGAGTAATTAAAATCATCCTCATTGTAAAAGTAAATTGTAAATGATTTGCTTGTGCAACTTTTATTTGCACTAATTGAATTTTACATTCATGATTTGCTGAGCATAAACATTAAATTTATTGCAACCATAAAAGTAATCAATATTGTCACTGTTCGCATAATTAATATAACTATGTCACTAAATCAAAGCTATTACCTGATACATGCATCTTTGAAAATGTTTTTCCAAAACCTTCCCTTCATTGAAATTTATATATTTTTTAATATTACTTTGCCTTTAAAATAAGATTTTACAGAAAATCTGTGCTTACATACTCTTTATAAAATTATGTTTTTGATTTAATTTACAGTTATAATTTTGCATTTTATTCGAACAGTATTGAGATTTTAATAGAAATACAAAGCTATTCCTACATCTCAAAATGTGTGTGTAAATTTCAATAAAGAACCAACGATTAAAATTTAATACATTTTTATAAAAAATGTATGAGATCATTCTCACCTTATATCTTATCCTACGTGGGCTTGAAAAATTTAGAAAATTTCATAGTTCTTAAGTTTTATAATTTTATGTTATGTTTCATGTACAAAAAAATTATTTCATGCAGCTCAGAGTGCAGAAGTAAAAATTTTGTTTTAGATTATGATTTATGTAGTAAAATACGTCAGTGCTATTAATATGATTCATCTAATATTTATTATGTGTTATGTTGAGCTTTATTACTTTACGTTACTTTATCCAACCCCCGTTCTTGGCCTGTCGGCCATTTGACTTCGAGCCTCCCAATAACGGCTGACAACATTGTCAGCTGGATGTAGGGCAAGTGCAGAGCACTGCTATAGATGGTCGGCATCCATCCTAGTATGGCCACAGAGCGGGCAGTCTTCATCAGCAGCCAGTCCAAGCCGGTGTAGGTGGACGCCCAGAAAGTCGTGTCCAGTGGAAAGGCGAAAGTGGGCAACAGCCTCGGCTCTTTCCAGGTGACTTGGGATCGCGACAGTGGGGAGGGTTTTAAATCACTTTCCAATACTCTCCTCTCTTAGGGTTGCATTAGAGAACCTGTTGATGTAGGTATTGATAATTGTCTTAGCTCTACTAAGGGTCAGAGGAACTTCTGTGTGAGCATTATCTGCTCCAAGTTTGGCCTTTTTGTCTGCTTTTTCGTTTCCAGGGATTCCGACGTGGCTTGGAATCCACTGGAGAGTTACATTCCAGCCCACAAAGATGAGCTCCGCCAGTTTTAAACGGCACTGGATAGTTCGAAGGCAGTTAGTTGGATTATTAGTACTTAGAGCCAAAATTGCTGCCTGTGAGTCGAGAGAAAGGCAACTTTTTCAGGTACCAGGCCAAAAACAAGTAGTTGATTCTAGTGGTCAGAGTGCCTGGCTGTGGATAGGGAGGTCCTGGTTTAGAATGCCGGTTAGGGTATGGATCTACTTTCACTCTCTATCTATCCTGTTTTTTTCCTTTCTGTGTATGAAATATATGAATGGTTGCCTACCCTATAAACGGGTCCCTATGGCATGTATGTACTGAGGAAGTCAAACTCCACACCATATATGGTTGAGTATGAAAAAATGGAGCAGCGCATCCCATATGAATCACAATTAAAATAAATATTTTATACATATACTTGAAACAGCATAAATTTATTGTACCCTTGTACCTGGATGGTATACTATCTTAGCCAAATATTTTATCAATATAAATTTGAGATCCCACCTTTTTTATTCTAGAATCACTATAGTCCAGAAAATAATCTTCCGAATGCTCAAGAATGCGCAATAAAATAAAAAAAACATTTAGTTTAATCACAAATCTCATTTTTGTACTTTTTTTAATGTAGGTTATTTTTCTGGTTTGACATTTATTTCCTTTTAATCTATATCTTTTAATTTCAAACAAAGATTGATAAATGATAAAATAAAATTTTCATCTAAGCCAGAAATTTGGGTACACACTCTCTTTCTCTCTCCCACACACACACACACACACACACACACACACACACACACACAGATATATATATATTTATATATATTTATATATATATATATATATATATATATATATATATATATATATATATATATATATATTATTGACTTTGTAAATTTTTAGTAAAAATACTTTGTATAATCTGATTATCAATATTTTTTCCAAATAAACTGTTAATGATTTTATTTAAATAAACTAAGGTAATTTAATAAATGTTGATCCTTTTTTAAAAAAAAATTTGGAAAATATAATAAATTAAAATGAACAAAGACATAAAAATGTGAAAAAAATCAATTGAAATATATTTTGTTCTTCTGCAAATTCCTAGTAAAACTCTTAAATAAACTTCGAAAATTTAGAGAACATTTTTTCAATAAATACTTTGAGCAGGCAATTAGCGAAAATCTGTCGTATATCAAAACTTTAAATTTAAAAAATTAATTTGTAATTATAAGTCATGTTGTTAGAGACAGTTTTATTTTCCATTCCTAATTTCTGATAATGAAGAAAACTGTTCAATTAGAGAGTAAGTTTGCAACTGTAAAATACCTCAATTTGCAATTGAAAGTAGTTGAAATCCAATAAATTTGGATTTCATTTGCAGATCCTTGGAAACTTTGAACTATTAAAGTATTTTCCAAATAAATACCTACTGTATTAAAAAAATCAAAGCTGGTTATGGGAAGATAACCAATTAGGTACTTTCAGTCAGAAGCGGAACAAAATGATGAATTTATTTGTTATTTCTGCAAAGCGCGGTTTTAATTCGTAAACATATTATTTAGTTCATTTGTTTACCAACTTCTGAAAAATAGCAAAACATTTTACATTTCTTAAAGTAAGTATTAATAAAATATTTTAATTTTATAAAAATATGAAAGTGAAAACAAAATTAATTTTTTGAACTTAATAGTACTTACTTTGTGAGTGCATGAAGAATAATATAATTAAAAAATAAATAGTTTTAATTACTTTATTCAGATTCAACTTAGATTTGTCTTATATTTTGTCTACATGGAGTTTTACTTCCCCAAACTTTTTTATTATATGCAGCTATCTTCATATCACATTTTTAAAAAGAAAAAAAAATTTAACATGTTTCAATTAATACAACTGAAAAAAATATCTAAGCAACTGAAACGAAAATAATCAAAACATTTGAAATCTATAATATTTTCCCCCTTAAACTAATACACCACTAAAAAGGGTTTACCTGTGAAAAAATGTATTTTTCAGTACATGAGGGGAAGTTTAGCATATATTTTGATAGGGAATAGGCTTTTCTTCCGGAAGGTTGGGGTTCGATTCCCAATGCTACCAAAGACCCACCAAGTTCATGCGATATTCATTAAATCTGTGGAATCAAAGATCCTGTGGTCTGTCATGGGAGTAATGGTCTGGAGAAAATTTCCTATCCCTCCAGATCAAAATCAAAATTGAAAGAGTGGATCCTCTGGTGGTGCCATCTATTGGCGGATTTGAAGAACAAAGTTATACTTTCACCTTTGTGGTGCTCTTAAATGAAAGACTATTAACTGAAATTCGTATAGTTAATGGCATAATGAACTTGGCTTGCCCAAATGTCTTAATTAGTAACCACAACAATAACATCAGGTAAGACTAAAGGTAAGACTTAGTTCATCAACTCATGATGCAGAAATTTATTTGTGTGAGTATCCTTCAAAAACCTCTCATTTCAATACATGGGTGTTATTAATAGGCATTTTATTGACATGAAATTTCGTATCTTGATCATCTTACAAGTTCACCGTTGGATATTGGTTGGAGGTTTCACATCCCATACCATTGGTAAATACTCAGTTTTTCCTCACAAGTGTGGGTAAGTAAAACTTTATATGGTTGTTTGTTATTGCTTACAAATATATAACTGGCCTTTAAAATTTCCTAGAAAATGTCATTCATAAAGCTCAAAAATTTCATCTTTAAAACGTAAATTTGTTAAAATAGAAAACAGGAACAAAATTGAAAAAATAGAATGTAAGCCTTTTGAAAGTGTCCCCTTCCTGTACAAAGATTGGAGGGCCACCAAACCAATTAGCGCCTTTGATGAATGTGTGACAATGGCGTCTCCCAGGTCTTTTTACTATAAAACTTCTTTCAAGAACAATTCAACTATCTAAATTTAAACTGGTCACTAAAGAAAATGAGACCCAAAGTTCTGTCCAAGAAATATCCTTAATTCCAAAATAAATTACTTTTCTTGTAAAATTGCAAGAGAAACACGAGCACAACAGATTTTCTTGAGTACATGTTTCTTCTTAGCTAACTATTTACTTTTGGCAATCTTATTTTAAGCACAAACACATTTCTAGGACAGATCATCAATATTAATACCTCTATAATGTCATAAATTAAAGAAAAGCATTTTATGCTCTCAATTAATATATATTTTTGAATTTAATTATTAAGCATATAATATCTCTTTATTTATGTGAGGTTATCACAAACAGCTTAAAATTGTTTCAGGGCTTTATAATTATATTTCATTTTTATAACAGCTGCTTCTAATTGTATGCATATATGTAAAAACCACCTAATAAAATTTCATTTAAATATGACAAAGGGTAATTTTTTTTTTTTACGAAAAGTGTTTTTAGTAAATGTATGTAAGTCAAAAATGCAGTAGAGGTATCACGTGATAATTATATTATTAATCAAGTCAAGTACTTATTAACAAAGGCTAATTTTTGTCATATATTTACTTTCACAATTTCATAAACAGTAAGAGCAAGTGGATGGATAATAGCAAGTGAAAAGGACATTAGAAGAAAAAAATTTAAAACTCGCATGACACATGTTTTATCTGCAAAGCACTTGAAATATTGAAGAAAAAAAAACAGTTCAGAATCCATTTACCCTGTCAAAAAATGCTGCATTGAGTAATTTCAGCATGAATAAAATTTTCATTGGTTTATTTTACTAAAAACATTTTTCAGGATTTGATCTTTTAAACTGAAACATAACATTTAACTTCTCATAAAAAACGTTTACAGAATATATTTTGTTGCATAAATCATTTTAATTTGTAAGAAACTATTTTTCTGAGTTAGATCGTTATATCTCGTCGAAAATATCATTGAAGAACATGATATATATATATATATATATATATATATATATATATATATATATATATATATATATATATATATATATATATATATATATTTATATTTATATATATTATATATAAATATATGTATATATATACATATATATATATATATATATACTAATGTATATGTCTATATGTATATATATGTTATGAATATATAAAAAAACTAATAGAGTACTTATACTCTACTTCTAGTACTAATAGAAATTGTAAACTGAAATTAAGTTTCCTTCATAATATAAGTCACTGTTTATATTTTCTTTTCACATTCCATTTTCTCTGTTTTATTTCGCACCATTTTAGTTCGTGCAGTTTAAAAAATAAGTATGCTTCTTTATTTTTACGCGATTTTGATTCCAAACTATTTATGTGTGATACTGTAGGTCTGGGAGGCTTGTCACGTAAAGTATTTCCAATCACAGACGTGAGAAATGCTTCGATTGCAATGTCTACACTCGCTATTGTAAATATAGCATCCCAAAATGTTTCATCCGCCATCGGAGAAATTTGTTCGTATATTGAATATAGCTCTACTTTTTCACAGATATGTACAATGAACTTTTTCAGATATTTCAATATATTAAGGATTTTGAGATACGTTTTTCAAATTTTTGAAATAATATCATGTATTTTTTTATATTCTTCAAAAAATAATTTTTCTAGAATTATCATTCTTTAACTTTTTAAAATTCTTCTAGACCGAAAACATTCCATCTTCCTGATTTTATTCTTAATTATGATTTATTTCATTATTAAGACTAAGCAAAATTTTCTAATAAATCAGTTATATGACTCTTTACTATTTTTAATTGCCGTCAGTTGATGAAAATTATGTAATGCCTTTGTTTTACAAAAAACTAATAAAATATAAATGAAGAATTCCCAAAGTTTACTATCATATGTTTTTTCCTTTTTTAAAAAAATCTCTTTTTAAAACGTGAAATTTCTGATGAGATATATATTAACAGCTGTTCCATTCAGATGCAAATCATTAAAAAATCTCAATAATACAATAGTTCTTAAAACTAATATAGAGAGGTATTTGCAATACATTTTTCTGTTAGGTTGTTCGGAAAGTAATTTTGCTTGTCCTACCGGATCAGCTTTTTGCTAGTAAAAATCAATTACTTTTTGACTGTGGAATCGTACTACTACCAGAAAGATGGTAAAACTATTGAACTAGAATGAACAATATGCAATTCAATACAATATTTTTTTGTTGCACGTTTTTCATTTTCTAGAAAAACTAAAGGACTTTCCGAACAACCCAATATTATTCGTACAGAAAAAGAGCATAGAAATGTTCTAATTGCATAAGTGGTAGAGTTCAAACCTGGCTATTTCCTCTCCTAAGAGCACCACCAGAGCATAAGGTAACAATAAGTCTGAATACCTTTTATTTTGACTTCTTGTATTCAACAACTTAATAAGTTAAATCTGCTGCTAAATTCTTTTTCAATATTAACTCCGTATAATATTTAGCTTTTCAGGAAGACTTTTTATAGTTATGGGTCATACTTCAAGAGAAAAGAATTCCCTAAAACTTCCAGCCATCCATCACTAGAAATATGTCTGTATATAAGCCAGTATGTTTTTTAGTTAAAAACATTTTTTCTACCTTTCGCATAAAAATTAACAGTAAAATCATTGGAGAATAATTGTTAGTTTCCATGTTGATTTCATGAATTTATTATACATATATTATGTTAGCATATAACTTAGTAACTTGTTCCCATGCAATAATACAATAATGAATTATAAAATTTCTTTTTTTCTTTACCATGCTGAAAGTGAATTTTTAAGATTTAAATTTTTTAAATTGAAAAAGCGGTTATAAAAACTGACATTGTAAAATATGTAAAATTTAAATATAAGTTAGTTTTAACCGTTTAATAAGTGCTTATATATAGTCAGTAGTACTTAGTAAGCCTCATTGAAAAGGCATCTTAACATAGCTAATGTTTCACATATATGTATTTCACATGAAGAAATGAAAATTTCCGAGTGCTCAAAAACATGCATGAAAAGAAGCTTAATTGTAACGATTCAGATGACCTCGAGATGGAAATGAGTTCAGACATTGCTTTTTTTTTTATAAAAAGAAATTCCTTTTATAAAATTTCAAGTAATTTTATTTTGTATTCTATGTAATCCTAGGAAATAATAAATAATTGGATGCTATAAAATAATATGTTAATGCACAAATTTTTAATTGAACATCGTGACATAATACAGCCTCTATATCACAATGTTTAAAAATGACTGAAAAGGAACAACTTATACACTGAGAATTACGAATGAATATTAAACACTTCGAGGTATCCGACTGTTTCATTATAGATATAAATAATGTAATTTAATTTTACGATACAATAAGCATCATTTTATTTAAGCTTTATATTTTTATAACTATAACTTATAATTTAAATTTTATACAAATGTAGAGAAAGTAATTGCCAAGCAAGTATTAAGTTATTTTTTATTTATGTAATTAGAAATATCTCAAAATCTTTTATACATTTTTTACAAGTAGAATTTTGAAATAATTCTAATTTGGATATTACATGAAAGATTTTAAATATATTGACAAAATTGCAAAAGAAGACGACAAATTTATAAAAATAAAATAATAATATTATGGTATACTAAATTTGTTTGATTGGGAATGATTATAGGTTTTATTTGTAATTACAGATGAAGAACATGTTTTAGATAAAAAATAATAATAATAATTCACATGATACATAAAATAAGGTAGTGATTTTTATTATTCAAACAAATTTGTGTATGTTTTAAAGAATCGTATAGTAGTATCATTTAAAGAGACATAGGAAACGAAATATGAAAATTGCTATTACATGCAATGATTGTCATATATATTTGAAACATTTTAAATGTCACTTACTTTCACTCACATTAGTGAGCATTTTTTTTCTATTTTTCTCTTATAAACCCTAAGATTAAACTTTATTACAATTACATTATTGGTAAGTCATAATCTGCCTGTTCCAAATAGCTTTAACATTCAATGGATAAATATATTTAAAAACTTAAGATGAGCTATATATCACTTAAAAATATACAAGGTTTTTTGTAAAACTAATACAGTATTAATACTAGTGTTTACGTTATATTTAATTAGCATTTAAAATTATTTTTTACGGGAATTTTTTTCACTTCCTTCATAATTTTCCTTAAAAATACAATAAATTCTTTTATTAAGGAAATTTTACAAATGAATCACTCACAGGGAAAATAATGTAGTTAAGTATTATGATTACAACAAATACTACGAGTACACTGTTCATGATGTTTCATAATATAATTTGATTATTCAGTACATTATTATTGAAACTCTGTCCTTATGTACCATATAAATGTAAAAATATCAATTCAAATTATCTTGCAAAATGCATCGATTAATGTCTTTTATAAAATTTAAAGAATGGAAATTTTCAAACATTAAAAAGAACTACACAATTTTTAAGCGTTTACTCAAAACTCACTAATAAGAGTGTTCTCAAAAGATTTTATTAAAACGCAGCAAATTTTATTCCAAAAATATATAGATAAATACTAATTTAGAAGGTATATGAAAGTGATGTTCACTTTATCACACAAATTGACAATAAACATTGAGTACAAATTCTTCAATTTATTATAAAAGTGCTCTTCTTATGATTATTTCAAGATAAAATTCAGTTAAAATAAAAGATCCGTTAATAAATTAATTTTTTTATAAAAGATTTTAAAATAAATATTAAAAGAAAAATTTTATTTTTATAAAAAATTTTGACGGATTAAAAATCAATTTATAATAGAAGAATAGTATGAAAATTCGTTAGGATAAATAAAAAATATTATTTCCAATGGCAGGGCAAATGCAAGGAATAATACACATAAAAAATCTCAAAATACACATGAGGCGAAAACAGAACAGGTGAATACGGTACATCAACATAAGCCAGATGACCTGAGTCACCTCCCCTAAGGTTCTCTGGCTTGGCAATAAATTCAAAGCTGCTATGCAGAGAAGCACAGTGGCGCAGATGGGTCCAATTCATGGATTCTATCAAGTTGCAGAGTATATTGTCTGGAAAAGTTAACATGCCAATGCGGAGATAAATAAAGATAAATAAACAATTAATCAAAATATTTGTCATCGTAAGATGCTAGCTTTCAATGGTTTCTTGTAAGAAATTTTACTATCAAATTCCTGAAAATGTGATTTTTAATATTCTTGAGAATGAATTTGGACATTTTTGTATTTAAAGAATAAATTCTGTGAACGCTACATTTATAGTTTAAACATCTATTTTTTAATATTGTAAATTAACAGTTACTTGATTATCTAAAACAAATCCAGAGATGTTTAACACTTCAAACATTTTTTTTTCTAAAAATCTATAAGTAAGCAAATGATTCCCTTCATAATGACAATGCATCTCCACATACAGTCGGATTAACAGTTGCGTTTCTTAAACAAAAACAAACTAAAGTGATCGAATATCCGCTGTATTCACCTGATATAGCTATGTGTGACTTTTGGCTATTCTTTAATCTAAAAAAAAAGTTACATGGACGTCGTTTTCATTCAGAAGAAGAGATTGATGAGGCTATAAATGCATTTTTTTCATCTATTCCAAGAAATGAATGACTTGAGGCATTTAATCTGTGGAAAATTCGTCTACAAAAGTATATTGATGCTTGAGGAGACTACTTTAAACAAACCTAAAATTTTGTAAGTATAACTTCAAAAACCTAGTTGTATGTCAAATATTTCACAGTGACCCTCGTATTTGGGTGATTGTAGCTGCATTTTCCTCAAATTAATATCTAATTATTTATTATCAAAGGTATTACAATCTTCAAACTTTTTTGAAAGCAATTAATTTTTGTGTTGTTTCTTTGATTATTAGATAATTGAAAACTAATCTTGTTTACTTATTTCAAATATTTTTATTAAAAGTACTCGTAAATTTAAAAAGTTAATTATTGAATTAGATATTATTTTCTTATTTCAATGACTAAATTTGCAAATTTTTATCATCAATATCAAAAACATTAAATTTTCACCTTGATAAATTTAAAATAATAAAATTTAACTTGCGTAAGCATTTCGAGTATATAAATAATCCATAATTCATTATAGAAATAAATCGCCCTATTTTTTAAGGTTCATTGATTTCACAATTTCTTGTTTCTAAATTATGTTATGCATCTTTTATTATATTCTTGAAAACGGGAATTGTACACATTTATTTCTTTATCGATTAACTATCCTCTGTAATATTTGCATCAAAATTACTTATTATTTTTACGTTAACTTTTTCACCAATCTACACATGAACTCACTAAACAAAATTTTTTTTATTTAGTTATTTATTTCAATATTGTTCCTTTTGTCTTTTGTTTTATAAATAGAAACTTCAAATAAGATTTTCTACAAAATCTTACTTATTTTTGATAAGTAAGTCCTTCTAGTCAGATACATAGTTTACCTTATAAATATTCCAATAAGTTACAAAGTATTATCTTAGAAATTTTTTATGTAACTAGCACCCCAAATACACCATTTATTACTGTCAATGTCTTCTATTGGAAAACATATTACTTGATCTCAGGAAGAATTTTTTTTTAAAAAAAGTTACTTTAAAAAGTTATAGCTAAATTTAGGGATAGGGAAAAATGTGAATGCAAAAATAATAGAGAACAGTTTTAAAAAGAGTTACAGAATTATACTCCTCGGTATTTTAAATGAACATAATTCCAGAAAAGCATATAACAGGAAATAAACATTTTTACAATGATTTATAATTTACCTTAATTACGATTTAAAAATATTGAAAGTTTTGTGCTTGGTCAGTCAGCAGTTATAATGGCTGTAATGGTCTGAAGAAAGATTTTTCCATTTCCAGATCAATGTCAAAATTGAGGGATTGGATCCTCTGGTGGTGCCATATATAGGAGGATTCATGGTGTTCTGGTTTAAAGAAAGAAGCAATCATCTGATTTAATTTTACTAGCCGTTGGCAAGTAAGCTTGGCTTGTTCAAGGATCATAAATGACAATAATGATTTAAAATAAAAACAAAACTCTAAGGAAACTTTTTGGGTGCAATAAATCAAATATTTTACACTAGTCACATAAGTATCTTGGTATAAATTTCATTCTATTCCAATCTGTTATTCTCAAACAATATCACACAAAATCTTCGAAATTAAAAAAGAATTTTATTTATATAAATTTTCAGCATCCATGTATCGCTTCTTCTAATTGATACTACTTAAAATTTATATATGGTCCCTAATATATAAATTTCAATAACCAAATGAGAATATAAATATATGGATTTTTGGAAATTAAACGTTATTTTATTAATTTAACATTTTCTTTTTTACCTTTATCATTTGAATATTTTATTCCTTATTTACTTGAATTTTATTACTTATTTTTAAGCTAATGTAACATTAAATATTCATGAATTAGGGTTAATATTTTTACTTTCATTTATATGTTGGTGTTTTTCTGTAAGCTCAACGTATTTCAAAACATTAATATCTGCTTAAAAAAAACTATGTTTTTATGATGTTTAATTTTGATATATTTGAAACTATCTGCCATTGAAATCAACTCCAAAATTCAGCGGAAATAAGAGAACAGAATCAAAACACGATAAACTTCAGATTAAAATCAAATATTTTCTCTATCATAGCATAACACTTATTTGCTTCAAATATAAAGAATTTCTACGTATGAAAAATATTTATATAAATATATATTCGCTTAATATTTCACTTATGAACACTTTAACTTTGTTAATTAGGATATACTGAATCTGATAGAAAAATATCGAATTTTTTTGTAAAACATTTTTTTATTTTTATATATTTTTAATTTTTTGTAATTCAATTTATCATCTGATATTTCTGGGCACCAGGTACTCAGAATTTACCGAAATTGTAAGCTATATACAATTTAATTCTCTTTCTGGAATAAGTAGAACAAAAATAACAAGTGTATAAATAAATCAAAGATACAATCGTCTTCCTTCCTTATGCAAATACTTTAAATGTATATGTTCAAGTTATTTTTGTTACAAAATCATCAAATATTATGAGATATTTAATGCAGTAATTTGCATTATATATTTCAGCATATTCAGTATTATTCAAATGTATCTATCTACATATTATGTATTTTTAATTAGCTAATATTTTTGTTACAAGCTTTAAATATATTATCTATAACTACAATATACTTTTGTTTTAAATATTTAGATTTAAATAAATTTTTAACGCATGTATCAAAGGTGCATTAATGCATCATAACAATATATGTTAAATTAAATTATACATTAGCTTTTGTTTAATTTTATTACTATACGTTCCCTACATTTAAAATTCGAAGCACAT
This sequence comes from Latrodectus elegans, assembly GCA_030067965.1. Lineage (NCBI taxonomy): Eukaryota > Metazoa > Arthropoda > Arachnida > Araneae > Theridiidae > Latrodectus > Latrodectus elegans. Next base: position 18,475,103 of record CM057811.1, read on the forward strand.
ATTTCAGATGTAAAGATTTTTATTCGAATGTGAAAGTTCTTCTGATTCAATTCAATCTTTTACAACCATGATTTATAGATAAAATTTATTTTCCAACAAAAGAAAATGCTTATTTCTATAAAATACTTTATCGTAAAAAATCATAGAAATTGCACGCAGTAAAATTGTTTTCGATATCTTATCTTCTTTTTTCAAAAAATTATCAAAAAATTAAAAGCTATTTAAAATTAATTATATGATAGAAATGAATCATGAGAATAAATAGAGAATTAATCACACATGTTCAAAATTTCGCAAACATTACTTAAAAATATAAAAGAAAATCAGAAATAGAAAAGAGAATATGGAAGCCATTAATGGTATAGCTTTAATCCTTAAATTATACCTCCAAAAGATTATTCTTCAGTTACTTTTAAGTTTACTCAAAGTATCTGAAGATACATACAGACTATACTGTAATAAAATAGAAATCACAAAATCAAAAATGAAAGTTTTTTTGAATTTTCTTCAAATTTCATGAATATTGACGATTTAGATGTATTAATTAGTAAGAGCAAAATCTAAGTAGGATAAAAAGTAAAAAGTAATTATTCTACTGCAATAGGGAATAAAGATAATAATACGTATAAAATTAAAAAATTATACTGAAAAACTCAAACAGTTTTAGTTTATAAAACATTTAAGTAAAATGAATGTATTTAGTTTTAAAAAATGTTAGACTTTTTTAGAGTGACTATTTCAATAATTATATAAAAGTAAAAAAAATAATGGAAATATTTTACTACAGTTTTTATTCCAATTTTACAAAATTAGTAGCTTTCTTGATGCTAAAATTCTAGTGACAGAAAAACAATCAATATATCACGATCTGGGGTTGAGAAAAGTATTGCGATTTCATTCACCCTCAAGTTATTCAAAAAATTCTAAAAAGAAAATACATTAAAATGGAGAATGGTTATATAAAAGTTTATTTACCGTTGATACCTTAACTCAAATATTTCCAAACCCACTTGAGAATTGAAATATTTTTAATAGTACCAAAGAAAAGTTGATTTTATAGAAAACATCATCTTAATATTACCAAACATAGGGGATTAGAGACATTTAATCTCATTTGGGTAAATAGTAATCACAAAAAATCTTTACAATACAAAATTTTCTCTTAAGAGTATCATAACTTTTTAAAAGTTTCAAATAACAAAATGTTATGTATAATGATCAATTTTCAACAATTTACATAGTTTCACGGTATGATGAAGGTAAAAATAGAGATAAATTATCTCAGTGATATTTATATTCTATTTTTTGATAAAGTTGTCATTTGTAATTAAAAAATTTTTTTTCTACAAAAGAATAGATTTATGAAGATTTCTCAGTAGACTTTGCAATTGAATTATGTAAGTCATTTCATGTTATAGTTATAAAGTTTGAAGAGTTCGTGACGTATATCTGATTTTTATTTTATAGAAAAGAAGAAGACATTTTTTACGTTTTGATGATAAAAATAAACCATTTTGATAAAAAATTATTTCAGATTTAAGAAATATTTCAACTAAATATGATACTAGACAAAAAAATACGAATGACAAAGCACGGATTTAAGCTAACGAGCAAACACTGACTTTTATCCAAATAGTAGAAAAACTGAAAATTTGACACTAAATCCTAAATCTTGCACTTTTGTTCGCCGTTACGGATGGTGATCTCAACCAGGATAAAAAGTGATGTTTGCAACTTCACTCAAACTCTCTCATTCAAATCCTTACATAGAACATCATTACATAGGGAAAGAGCACTAACCATCTGATTCCCAGATCCGTTATTTTCGAAGATAGAAATGAAATCTCTAATATCTGTAAGACAAAATATTTACCATATCCATAGATAACACAATCTTAGTTAACAAGAAATAATAAGTTTCGATGATAAGTTATACTATCTGAAAAATTTCAACAGCCCTTTTCTATAAAATGTTGCTGCTCTTAATTTTATGTTTCTATATCGGCTGACTGAATATTATAGAATTTACAATTTTCTTTTCCAAACTTAATTTTTATTAACTGCTATACAATAAAATAAATCATTCTTATTATTTTAAATTTAAAGACATCAAACACTTTTGAATGTAAAAATAACACTTTATTTGTCTCCATATACGTAATAAACTGAAATAAAACTCAAAAGTGTGATAGTGATGTGGAACTAGAGAATCAGAGTTTTAAAAAAAATAAGTATACTTCTTGCGACACACAGTGCAGAAAGACACAATGTTTTATTCCTGTGACACAGTAAATGCGTTGAACAGATTGTAACAGGGAAAGACGGAAATCCGATTTTTCAATTTTATTCACAGACACGATATTAAGAGAATCAAGGTCAGGCACGACTTTCTCACAGGCACTTTTGACTAACTGATGACAGTTTCACATATTCAAATTGTCAAAAACTCATTATTCTTTGAAAAAATGTTTTTTCAAAATAATTGACATTTTTTCATATTTACTATTATGTTTAATTTAAATTTCTTTTTTCGAAAGCACGTTTTATGACTTATTTAATTTTCTCAAAAAAATTAATTATTTTAATTTTGAAATATTTCACCCACACTCCTTAAATATATTGTTTAACGGCATGTAAATGGAATTCCATAAATATAAATTATATTTAGCTTTTCGCAGGTAAATTATAAGTATTTAATTTCAAAATAATAAATAATTATGAATAATGGATTATATATGTAAAATATAACTATTTTTATAGTATTCTTATTTGTTTATGTTTTGTATTCTAAACATATGTTTACATTTAATTATAGAGGTACAAACTACAGAACTGAATATTTGTTCATTCAAAACTATTTTCACAAATTTATGTATGGATATTTCCATTAATAAATATTCGCAAAGTATATTTTAAGTTGAGATAAATTTTATAACAGAAGAAAGAAAAAAAAATTAGAATTGTATTTACCTATGAAAAGAAACCTGTAATCAAAATTTTTACTAAACCAACTTTTGCATGGATAATAGCTTTCATTGGTTTACTCATTATTCATTCTCTTACAGTACATTTATTTCCAGAAAAAAACTTGCATTGACAAAGCAACATTTTCAATGTTGAAAATTACATGGAAAAGGAGACATCTTTCAAATGCTCCCTTCCACTATATCCCACAAATTTTTTATAGGATTGAGATCTAACTCTGCGTGGATCAGGGAAGATTTTGCAAGATAAACTGAAGTTCAGCGAATCAATTTTGCAAACTTCAGACTTGATGTATAGTTGTGTTAACGCCAATGATGTTTCCGTTGTTATCAAACCAAAAATGTAGTACTGACGATTGCACTTAATATGCCAGTATACCTAAGCATATTATGTCTGTGAATATAGATTCTCGAGAAACTTAAAAGACATATGAGCATGCTGAATAAAATTATTAGCTTACTGAATGAATAAAACAAGATATATTCATTGTTTCTCGCCAAATTTGGCATCTTCCATCAGTACTAAGATAAGGTGTAACGTGATTCATCCAACAGAATTACTCTTTTCCAATCTTAAGATATCTAATGCCTTTTTTTTTAAAGCCTATGAAAGTGTATTTTCATATTTCGGGAAGAAATGAGTGATTTTCCCAACCACACCTGATAATGCAATCCAGATATTTTCTGACTAAAATATTAGCCGAAATTTGTTAGGAAGTGTCTTGGTTAAAATATTTGTCATTTGCTTTACAGTAGATTCCTGGTTCTGTTGAACCATTCCTTGAGACAAACTCCGGCCATATTCGAGACCAGTGATTTTTAATCTTCTTTTGTCGCACATTTTCATGACTTCAAAATTTGATACCCCAAACAGAAAAATATAAAATTAAGAATTGCTTACTTACCTATAAAATGCTGCGTATAATAGTTCACAATAAATATTTTCAATCTACAAAATGAAATGATATAATTTGTACTATAAAAACAAAAGTATTTACTCCTACGTTACTCATAGTAAAAAATAATAATTTTAGTTTTTGCTGCATACATATTTGAAATTTGGTGAAACACAGAAGAACCACGGCGAAGGGTTGCTAATCAGGACTTAAGACGAAAGATGAAAAGCAATTATGTTTTTCAAACACGAACTGTTGGCTCTAATTCCAATTTTATAAACTTTGATGTAAGACTTGTAAAATATTTCATATATTTGTAACAGTTTCTATTCATTATTTTGCGACATTTATCTTCAAAGTAGAGATTTCTGATAAAAACATACAAATAAAAGTCTAATTTAATAATGGAGAAATATCTGATGTTTTACTTTTGTTAGCATTCTTAAGACATGCAACTCAGTTTATAAAAAATTAGTATACCTCATACTTATTAAACATAAAAATGAAAAATTCAGTGATTTCCAAATTTATTGATTAGTACCTATTTTATTTAACACATCCACATTAAAACATAAACAAACCTATTTTTATGAAGTAGGTTAAATATTCATAAGGCTACAACAAAATTGATAAATTATTTCCTATTAATCTTTACGAAATTCTCCTTACTTTTTCACACGCTTAAAGCATAATACCATGATTCTTTTCTACAAATAGATACCTGTAAACTTTAGAACTTATATTAATTTTACTTCTTGTCTTTTATTATTTATTTTTGCTTATAACTAAATCACTTAATGTGTGTGTGTGTGTGTGTGTGTGTGTGTGTGTGTGTGTGTGTGTGTGTGTGTGTGTGTGTGTGTGTGTGTGTGTGTGTGTGTGTGTGTGTGTGTGTGTGTGTTAGTTAATTTGTTCAAAATATTGTATAATTTTTAATGTGCTATTTACTAATTTAAGAAATAATTAAATTTCTTCAATCATTTGTATTAAAATTAAATCTTATAGTAAAAATTGTTTCAAGTTAGAACTTCTATCAGAAAAATTCCTTAAAAAAAGTTAGCAAATTTTGATCACATGAAAGACCTAACTTGTAAAGAACATTTCCCACAATTGTAATAGAATATTATTAAAATTGATCAATTTAATTAATTTAAGAAATTATTTTTAAAAACATTTTAAACCACGTATTATGTAATTATGTAAAATTCATATAATATTAGTAACTAATTATATGTAACACGTATAATAATATAAATTTTTTTGTACTTTCAAATTCCTCAAATTTCTGAATCAAATTCTTATGTGAAATTTACTGCAAAACATGAAATATTTGATACCATCATTAATTTATCCACATAAATATGTTTTTGTAACTAATATTCTTTCATATCTATTAAGAACTTTATACCTTATAATCATTGTTTCCCTATAAATATGTTTCTTCTTAAAGCTATAAATAATTTAATTTGAAATGTTTTTAAGTGTAAAATTCTGGTCAATTCAGTAATGTTAATAAAATTATTTTTTGCTTAGTATTATTCAGATGTTTTGGTACAATTTTACATATATTTGAAATTTCTGTCACGTAAAATATATATGCAGTAAAATATTTTTACCGCAAAATGAAAGAATTTAATAAGTTGCGATACATTTGTGATAAACTAAGTATTTACAATTTAACATTTTCTTATGAATTGAAATTAATTTTTTTGTTTAATTGTAATCTCCTATTAATGCAGAATACAACTCTGTATAAATTTTCACATTTTATTACATGCAAGTTTTAACAGAACACGAATTTATATATTGATGCATTGAACAACACTAAATATATCTTTTAAGTGTTTGCATAGTACAATTGAAAATAAGCGAAAATCCTCCACAGAAAAAATGATATATTGGTTGCAAAATTGCCATCTCTCTGTTATTTACTTCAAGTGTTTTAGGATGTCATTCGGACATTTGATCCAGATTTATATAATGGTTTGAGATCAAGTTTCGGCTGTATGTCCAACAATTTAACCTTTATAACCGTAAAGCAACAGACCAATCTTCAGAGTAAATTAACTTGAACTGTTCCACCTCCATTTATCTCTTCTATTTCCCATTGGATTATTTATTAGTTTTATTTTGCTTTCTCCTTCTGTTTTAACAGTTTTACTTTATTCTTCTTTTTTTATCTTTTGAAATGGAACCACTCTGATTTGATGGCTTCAAACTATGTGCGCTTGTAGGAATTTTGTTCTTTTGCTTATGTCTTGTTCATGCCTTTTACTTAATTAAATTAAAAGAAAACATGTTTGAAGTTAATCCTTAGAAATATTTTGGAAGAAACAATTGGTATTATAATTTCTCGCCGCCAATAATGCTTGAACTTGAGATAAAACTTTATATTTGTGCCAGTGATTAAAAATAAATTGAAAATCCCTGCATGTATTTACGAGCAAATTAGGAATCAAATCTGCAAATACTGATTTCTCTGTGAATGAGTGACAGAAAATTTTGAAATCAAAAATATTCATCAGAAAATATTTTAGGAATTAAACTTTTAATCGGAATTAAAATTATAAAAATACCAAGCAAGGGCATTAAAATTATTGCAGTGACTTGACGATGAAAAATCAGATGTGAATATAAATTAAAAGAGGAATTTGTGTATGGGAATGTGTCCCTTATTATCCTGATTAAAGTTTCATTTGGATTGCATGCTAAAATTAAAATAAACCGCATCCTCAAAACTAGAAATTAAAATTTAAAAAATATGTTCTTTATTTTTATAAGCAATTTACGTAATTAAGTGAAAAAGAAAATATTACTTGTATTTATAAGATACATTGCGTTACAAAATAAAAAAGAAATGCTTAACTCTCAGCATTTATCAAGCCTTAATATAATTAATATCAGAATTCAAAAAATTTATATCAAGTCAAGATACTTTGTTCCTTATACTCTACATGTTTACAAATAAAATCAAAGTAATTATGAACATTTATACGATTTGATGTCTCATAACAATTGACATAATAAGTGAAAGCAATTACCTTAATTTATATAACATCAATTATTCATTAATACCCTCCACATTAAGAAACTTAGTATTTCAAAAAAGAAATGTTCAACTATAGGCCAATAGGAAGTACGTGGTATACGATTTTGATGTTCCAATAATAACTACTTCAAGTCTCTTGACAATGGTATGAAAAGAAAACAGTCCTATTTAGATAGATATGAATGAAATATGTAAAAATTTATACAGTAAAAATTAGTTAATTTCTTAGAATATATTTTAAAAGCATTTTTGTGTCATTTATAAAAAGAAATTTTCTAATATAATTTCTTTGTTTGAAGTTGCACTATTTCTAATCAATTCTTAAAAAATTGCATTCTTTATCAAATGCCATTGATACATTATATCTTTCTAAACATATAATTTATCCCCACGTATTCTATTAGACAATTTTTACTACGTTTTAAATTTTATTATTTGAAATAGAGAATGCAAATGAATATATTTTTAATAATGTTAAAACTTTAAGAAATAAGAATTTAATTAAACTGGATGAAAGTAATTCCTCTATTCTTAAGACACCAATATATCTATAAAAAGGATTTAATTATATGAATGTAACATCATAAATCTTAAATTTCAAATATTTTAAAGATATAATGTCAATAAATATTCTTTTAATGATTGTTAATATTTTTTAGTTTTGAGATTTTAATTAAATTCACATAAAATCGCTTCTGCTTCTAATATATATATAGCTACATACATTTTTCCTTCTATGATATTAATTAAAAAATGAATAAAATGTTATTTAAATTTTTTATTTTATTTGACTTAGAACCATATTTAAGTATTTTATGAAGTTCCATTGATAAAATGATAAGAAATCCAATGGTAAAATAATATTTTAAAATAATTTTAAATAAGGAAAGCGCAACTTAAAAGATATTTATTTTCTTCTGTTTCAATTAAACAATGACTTGTTAATAAAATGTTTAAATAATTTTAAAACTTAATTTAATGTTTAATATATACATCACATTAAAAACAGTATAGCCTATTACAAATATTAACAGAAATTAAATATTTACTTTGATTATAAGTGCAAATGTACTTCAGAAAGGAAATGCTTAACTTATTTAGATTTAAACACTATAATTTTTCCAATTATTATTATATAATTCAAGTAATTTATAATCACATTCTTGACAGCTCAAGATAGGCTCAATATTTACTATTTGATTCATTGACTTACCAATAAAATCATTTTTAAGTGTGATATTTCGATAAGTTAATTTGCTAAATATCTTGTAAATGGAAGTGTATTTCCTTATTAAATCAAGTTTGAACTGCTTATTATCATGTCATTTGTAATGTATTTTATTTTTCTTTACTTAAGAGGTATTAATTAAATTAGGGTGGTGAAAGTTTACAATCGGGTAGCCCTTGAATTTTGTTTATTCACTCCAATTATGCCCTAAGATGGCCGCTACATAAAAGCTTAACGAAAATAAACTAAATTTTTTGGCAAACATTTTCGCCAAACCAAGGGTTACCCAATTCTATGTTAAAATATTTTAGTGATATAGCTTATAGTTTAGTTTGTGTTATTCAAAATTGACAAGAATTTCTACCCACTTTCTTAAATAAATTACCAGAAACATTTTTTTAATAAAATAAATAGAAAAAATATTCTATGATTTATAATTTTTTATCGTAGATTGAAATAATAAGCAACATTTTGATTTTTCTATAATATTCTTCAAAGACTTGATTGAGAAAAAAATGAAATAGTAAATAATCTAGTAATCTAATTTGGGTATGATGATATTTTTTAACAGTTATATGTTTAAAATTATATTAAAAAGAGTTTTTAAAAAATACTTCATTTGGCACTCTTTAAATAAATCTCTGTCAGGTATTTCAAAGTATTTTTAATATTTCCTTGAGACTATTTTGAAGTTTAATCTATAAAGCAGTTGATTTATTGGACAAGTGAAAAAGGATCATTTTGATCTCCCAGACTTTCAGACAAAAAATTGCTGTATTTTCAGAACTGAACATTTAGTGAAGTATTGCAATTTATTATTACTGGTATAGTCATACCATTGTGAAATATAAATGTTGACTAAATAATAGAAATTTAAAATATCAGGAACAGTATGTATTGAGGACAATCAATGTCACAGAACATATTATTGTTTTAAATGTACACAATTCATTATACGCATTGATGGATTTCTATTTTTAATTTCTTTTTCTTCAACTAACATAAAAAGAAAACTCAAAATATTAACAAAAAATTTAAACCAAAAAAAAACCTTATTTAAAAGATGCGTTATGTAAATCTTTATTTAAATAGAACTGAAACATTACATATTTACGTTTTGTCTAAAATTTATTATATAATTGGTCAATATAATTTGTCTGTTTAACTGTCTCACCAAAAAATTATCAATTAAAAATAATATATTTAATATAGATTAGTAATTACATCTTTCAAATAATAGTAAATTTGAACCGCAATTTTTTTCAAACATGCTTACATCTCAAATAGTTTGTCATGTACCTCTAAGTCTCATTTTTTGTAAATTGCATTTAGTATCTCTGTAATTAAACATTAAATAAAAGAAATGGGTTACATGCTTAAAACTTCTCATTAAACACAGTTATGTTACTTTCAATTTAATTTAAAATACCTACTATTAATTAGAGTCTGTTTTAACTTTTTCTAATGATGATTACTTCTTCTCTCTTCATTGGATTCTTCTTTAAATAAGTTAAGCGACCTTTTACATCAATCAGACAAATATTGATATAATAATAATCGGAATGATGTAAATTTGATGAATTCATGCGCGCAAAATATTTTATTAATAACTTAATAATAATTTACTTAGTAAACAATGAATTGAATATCAAAGAGAAATTATAACTTAAAGTAAAAAATTAGGCCTGATTGATGATATCATCATGGCGTTAATTACCCTTATATATACTAAATTCCTCTTAAGCAGTAAACACTTTTATGGTTTTCAGATAATACATTTCTCATTATGATTCACAATATCGTATATTTCCTTTCAGGTTTAATTAATAGAAAATGATTATGTAATAAAGTGTTGGATAGGTGATTGGTATTACTATAAATTCAATATCATTGTAAATTTGCAACTTGTTAATAGTACAGTAAATCCCATAAGTACAGTAAATCAGTTTATAAGTACAGTAAATCCCATATGTCAAATAATATTTTAAATTTACAGTTATCATCATGATTTTAAAATGTTATTATTCTGTGAAAAATTATTTAATTTTAAAATAAAAATATTAGAAATAAATTATATAATTCTTCTATTTAAAAGATAAGTTTAAAGAATCTTTGTAAATTGCGTCACGTGTCTAGGTGAGTTAATTTCACGTGTCCAGGTGAGTTTGTTTTAAAATCTTTCAACTTACATTGTCAAAATTATCTCAAGAAAAAAAATTATATATTTCTTAAAGATATATAATGGTTTTTCACTTTTATTATTTACTATATCTTTAAAGTTTCAAAAATAAGATTTTTACTTTTTAATAAACATAGCCTCCAAATATCTATGGAAACAAAAGAATAAAATTTGTAAAAAAGTCATCTCTGAGTCAATGAGAAATGAATTCCAATTTATTTAGTTCTACTTTATTTAAGAATTATAGTTTATTTAGTCTCTGAACTACCTTTTTAATTATTTTCTTTTAAATATTTATTTACATGCATAATTGTTTTTCTATATTCCTATTTACCAGTAAATGCATTTATTTACCCATTTTAATTCATTATGCGTGTTTTATTCTGTAGAAAGATATTCCTTAGCTTTATGATAATATGCTTTTATGTACTCTTCTATGGCTTTCTAAATCTTATTTTTGCATAAAAGTCTATGTCTTTTCTGTATGTCGTAAAAGATGATTTACTTCTTACGTTTTAGTTTTTGTCTAGATGAATATGTTTATTAATTTTTAAATAATATCTATATTCTATATAAATTAAACACAATTAATTATAATACGAAATTAAATATATTATAACAAATTAAAAAATTAAGAAAAAATATTAAACATATTTATAATTTTACTGAAACTTTGTGTGTGTATATATATATATAATATATATATATATATATATATATATATATATATATATATATATATATATATATATATATATATATATATATATATATATATATATATATATATATATATATATATATATATATATATATATATATATATATAATATTATATATATATATATTATATATATACATATATATATACATTATTCATATTCATTTATATAATTTTTTACTGTAACAACTTATATTTTAAACATACCATAGCTTGATGACTGGTAAAATTTCCAAATTCAATAGTTATGGATATTAAAGTATTTTTGGAACTTACTTTAGAATGCATTGAAGTATTGGAAATTAATTCATTTGCTTCATAAATAAATTAATCATATAATTCTGAAAATCAGTTTGCTCTTAAATATTATTTATGGTTAAAGTTTTAGAGGTAATCAATCTTCTAAAATGAGATTAAAAGTGCAAAAGTATGAGATTACTGAATTTTTAATTGGATACGAATATGCTAATATAATGATTCTGTTATTTAAAACTAAGGCCAATATTGTCCGTTTTATAGTTTCTTTTTATTTTTGAACAATTTCTAACTAGCAGTTTTAGAACAAATGGGACTATGCAAGACAGGGTAAGAATTAAGTTAAAAACCAGTAGCAATGAATTGGTAATCAATTTTTTTTATTCTGATGATACCCTTACTGATTATTTAAGCTTTATTCACTCTTATACATTACTTAAGACTTAAAATAATGAAACTAAAAAAATATTACTTTACCTATTCAGTATCAATAATGTTTACAAAAAAATGATTAATTTTATATTTCACATCAATTGATTAAATGGCCATAAACAATTAGCAAATATTTCACTGTTTATTTCATACAATATATAAATACTATGTTGTTGTTGTTGTTGTTGTTACTTATGGCACTTGTACAAACCGAGCTCGCTATATCGTAATAATATTAGTCAGAAGGTTGCACCTTTCGTTTTATCCCGAGCACCAAAAAGTTGAAAGTACGACTTTGCTCTAAACTCATCAGATAGATAGCACCACCAGAGGATCCCCCCATCCCGTCAATTTTGACATTGATCTGAAGGAGGAGGAAATTTTCTCCAGACCATTACACCTACAATAAGTACTCGGCGGCTGATCACAGGACTTGCGATTCCACAGATTTAACGAATACGTGCAAATATTATAATTGTCAGTAAAGGATAATAAAGAACAGCGCTTATTCAAAACTATTCACTAATTTTAAGTTCTGATAGTTAGCAGGATAGTTATGAGAAGAATTTTCAATAAGCTATATGTAAAGTTAAAGAAATTAAAGGAAAGAAACGTTACATGATCAACTAATCTTTTTTTTTTTTTTTTTTGGCTGTAACATTTGAACATATTTCATTGGCTGACACGTAAAGTGGGAAAATATAAAAAGAACAAAAGCATCCTAATGTAGCACGAACATCAGAATAGAGAAAAGAACATAAGGAGATTCGACCCGTTAAATGGACTAAACTCAATCCTTAATTTTCTCTGTTAGCTGCCAATATCTTTCAAATAAATGCCCAAACACTTCAGGACATTCATTGTGCATCCATAAATGTATCACTTTTACATAGTACACATTTAGGGGGCGTCATAATTTTAAGTAGGAATAAATAGCCTGCACGGCAATCATGCCTTGAAAGAAAAGCTGCAGTAACAAATCGACGTGAAGCAAAGGGTTAACAAATGGTAAGCATTTACAATGATAAAATGTGCTGCACACTTGATTTCACTTAAGCAATGTAGAGAAATTTCACTTAAAACTCATTTGCAATAGAAAAAAAATGCATGAATATTAACTATCTGGATTATTAATAATGGAAAGGATATTAAATTAGTTGATTCACACAATGCTCTTAAATAATTTAAATTTAATTGCAAAACGCTTGTCATGAAAAATATAGTAAAATATTGATTCATTCAAATCAAGTAGAGTTCTTATCAGTTTTATATCCACTCTGAATACTTGAAAATACTTGAAATTTCAGGAACAGTTGCTCTTTTTATTAGTCGCTACATAACTTGTATAAAAATAAGAATACCTGACCATTTTGAAAAACATGCATATTCTTATGTTACTTTCTGCATCAGAAAATTCTGAGATATTTGTAGGGAAAAGAAATAGTATAAAGAGTTCTTTTCTAAAATACTGAGGCAAAATTGTTAATTTTTGAGTTTTTCAATTATGTAATTGCACAGGGATCAAACAATGAAATGAATACCCAATTTGTGGTTGTTACAGACAATGAATGACACGAGGAGTCAAAGAAACATTGGAATATAGAAAATAATACATGAGAAGAGTCGCGACATTACCAATGAACAGAAGATATCATGTTGTTGTGTTGACATTGATTAAATTTTATTATGCTATTGTGTTGATATATATGAGAAGAATATTGTTATATTGTGTTGATATATGAGAAGAATATTGTTATTGTGTTGATATATGAGAAGAATATTGTTATTTGTTGATATATGAGAAGAATATTGTTATTATGCTGTTATATGAGAAGAATATTGTTATTGTGTTGATAAATGAGAAGAATATTGTTATTGTGTTGATATATGAGAAGAATATTGTTATTGTGTTGATATATGAGAAGAATATTGTTATTGTGTTGATATATGAGAAGAATATTGTCATTGTGTTGATATAAGAGAAGAATATTGTTATTGTATTGATATATGAGAAGAATATTGTTATTGTGTTGACATATGAGAAGAATATTGTTAGTGTGTTGATATATGATAAGAATATTGTTATTATGTTGTTATATGAGAAGAGAATATTGTTATTGTGTTGATATATTAGAAGAATAATTTTATTGTGTTGATAAATGAGAATAATATTGTTATTGTGTTGATATATGAGAAGAATAATATTATTGTGTTGATAAATGAGAAGAATATTGTTATTGTGTTGATAAATGAGAAGAATATTGTTATTGTGTTGATATATGAGAAGAATATTGTTATTGTGTTGATAAGCCATAATCTCATTGCTCAGTAAGAAAATACTTTTATTGTGTGTATAGAAGGATGTAAATAACAAACAGTTATATTTTCATATTTGCTTACACATAGCACCACACATATACAAATTATTGTTATGCATTTAGATTTCAGAATTACAACATAACAAATATATTCTAGAAATAACACAAAAATAATGATATTCGAATTAATTTAACATTGATACCAAATCAAAATACTCATGTTTTACTTACGTTAGATTCTAAGACATAAATTTGCATTTAAAGTACTTTTATAAATCATGAATATAAATATTTGAATGGGATCATATTCTGTTTTCCCATGGTGATCGGTTCTTCTTGCAACGTTATATTAATCAGATTAGAGTTTAGGAAGAAGTTGAATGATTTATTAGCAATTGTCTTATGGATGGCCATACTATTTTTTAATTTGTGATATAGGTTAGGGTGAAATTGGATTTTAATCTTGCATACCTTTACAACCATAAATATTCGCGCATTAAACAACCGGTGCAATGGTTATAAGACTTTCATGACTCTTTACCTTTCCTTACCATTAAGTCTTACTTGAGGTCACATTTCATCAGTAAATGTGAGCTTAAAAGTATAGAAAGAAGTATCAAAGATATATCATTCTGTTAAATAATAAAACTTACATGGATCCTTTATAGTCAATAGTTAAAATACGATAAATCGTTGCAAAATACATTTCTGTATATGGCCACGATAACCTGGTTGGTAAGAGTAATCGTTCTCGTAGTCGGAAGGTAGTGAGAACAAATTCCGATCCAATTGAATATCCTAACAGTGGTTGGGAAATTTTAAATAAGTTGTGATCTCAATGCCCTCCTTGTGAAATGATGCCTCTGGAGTCTAGGAATCTTCTGCTTGAACCCTGATTCTAAACTATGAATACCCACTTACGAAGCTACGATGGCAAACCTACTGGGCGCCCTACTATATAAGGGTGCATCAATTTCACCCCTTGTTCAGCAGAAAGTTCGAAATTCTACCAGCAAAGCATTCTAGGCAAAAATATATTTTTATTTTCTAGCTTTTAATCACTATTATTTTCCATTCAATGACTTTCTAAGTGATATTTCTAATTACAGTTTGTAAGCACTTTTTTCCCTTTACTCTCCTCACCTTTAATTTTATTGTGTTTTTTTCATATTGTATATCACAGACCTTTTATTCAAATAATATTTGTAATGCGCATACTATACGAAATAAGTTTAATTTTCTTAATTCTTGTTCTTCTAACAATACTTGAATGATCAGCAATGCATTTTTCATAATTTGAAATACTAAAAAAATTTGTTTTGATTTTTTGTTTCTTTAAGAAAAATAATCAGTGTATTAAAAATAAGGAAATTGATTTTTAAATAGCTATTTCCTTACAAAACTACAGAAGCTAAAAAACTACGTTACTTTATTCTAAACTGTCAAAAATCAAGAGTTATTTTTTCTTATAGTGAATAAAAAATTAAAAACATAATAAACACACAAAATTACTAGAAGTTAGGACTGATAAAAAAATTTAGAGAAGTTTATTGAACATGCTAATTTAACATTCCTTATGAGAGTAAAATATTTGCCATGATATAATATTATTTAAAATTACTGATAAAATATACAATATCTGAATTAAAAAATAATAATTATATCGATGCTGTTACCCTTTCTAAGAGCTCATTGGAAAAGTAGGAAATCGCAAATGATTAACAATAAATTTTTTATTTAAAATGTTTTAACTGAAAATTAATAAAAATTAGAGAATTGAAAAATCTAAAAATGTTGGCCGGTTTTTATAATAATACTTATAATTTTATTCTTATAATTCGGTGCACTCAAAGAAAATTGGAGGTTTGTGATGAAGAAAAAGTTTATATTATTAAATTTATAAGTATGGATAAAAAATAAAAACGTATGCGTTATAGATTAATAGTTCTTATAATTTATTTACTCTCATCTAGTTAAAATTTTTGATATAGGATATTTTTCCTAATTTTGCTTTATCTTAATAAAAACTATATGTTAACCAATCTGACCCATTTTTAATTCATTTAAAAATTATGAATTTAATTTATTATGTAAAAATCAAAGATTTCTCAAAATTCTTTTAAATATATAGCATTCGTAAAATTTTATCATATTCAAATAATTTATTAGTAAACGTTTTGTGTCGTTGTATGTCATAAATGAAATAGTTTTATAATTTTATTAGTCATTAGTCTTATTCTTTTCACTGAATAAACCAGACCTGTTAAAATTTCTTTATAAAAATGTTAAAAATTGAATATTTATATTTCATCTATCACACGCATATTAATTTGGACTGGTTATAGCAACATTCCTTTTATAGTAAGCTTCTGTTTAATCGAAATTAATATTACAAAATATATTACTAATACATTTCTATTATAAATTGCGATCTTCAAAAAACTGAAGTTAACATTTTAAAATAAAATATTACTTTCATTAATTCAATATTTCTAAATTAGTTGATAGTCTAAAATCATTCAGAATTTATTTTTTAAGTATCACTTTCATAAACTGTTTTACAAAATTTGAAACTTCCGCGTATTTTAAATTTGAAAAAACCATCGAATTCTTTTCAATTTATAAAACAACTCTTTATCCTGAACTTCATAATAAACAAAGTTTCAAGATGTAAAGCAATTGTGGCAAAAAAACTGGTGAATCTCAGCGTACTTTTCGGAGAAACTAAACTAGCATTCCTGTTATTTTTCGGAGGAATTGCGCATGCGTGGAACAAATTATAACAGGGAAAGGCAATCTCTCGAACTTGCAGACTGATTCCTCGTCTCAATAGGAAAAGATCTGGAGTTTACACCTACTTTCGCACTGGCTCTTTTAATCACGTGATGAAACATTTACAAATTATTACATACTTTTATTAAGGTAAGGAGAAATTTCTATAAGTTAAAAACATTTTTATACAGTGTAGCACATTCTTTTTTTCTTCAAAAATTATGATTTATTTAAAATATTTTCCTGAAAATATTTCAAACTTTTATGTCATACTTGTAAGAAAAAAAAGATTTATTTTAATTCTGATATATTTTATAGTCACATTACTTTTAAATATATAGCTTATTATTCATAAAAATAAATTTCGTTAAATATTAAATAAAATATTAATCAGTTTTTTCACTTATTAATGTTTTGAAAAATTACATTATGTATCGAAAATTATCTAAATTAAGTACATTCTGTGAAATATAAATATTAAATTTTATTTTAAAATATTATTTATATTTCCCAGATTGTACTTAATTTAGATAATTATTACAGGTAATCTAATTATTACAACACTATTACAATCTAATTATTAAGGTAATAATAAATTTTATTTTAAAATTTGCAATTTGGAATGTGCATTTACTATAAGCTGTAAGTAAGCAAGCTGATGGTTATATATTAATTCCAAAATATTATGCCGAAATTATATATGAAAATTTATACATAAATATTTTGCAAAGAATTGTTATAACTAAATAACTTTCTATCACAGGAATGGCAAATTAAAAGTTTTTTAAGAAATTTTATTTAACAAATACCATTAGATAAAAATACAAAAAAAAATTAATATAAAGAATTTTTTAAAAAATTAAAAAAATAAAACATTTTTACAAAAAATTTATGTGTTTTTTTTTCTTAGAGTAAGTACGTAAATATATATTTAAAATTAAATCCCAAATTTTTATTGCATGATAATTAAAATAATATTTTCAGCTTACACTCTTCTTAAGCCTCCATTAACTTCACATTTTTTTCTATGAAATTTTTAATAATAAAAAATCGATAAAGAAGCAACTATATGAATTGTGAGGAAATTTAGGAAAAATATATTTCGATTAAATTTTATGAACACTTTTTTATTTCTTTTCTGAACTTTAATTCATTGTTTTAAAAATTATAAAACTTTAAAGTTAAAATTTAAAAGAAACTGAAAATATACGAATTGTAACAGTACTGCAAAAAATTGAATTTCCTTTTACACTTTTCAGCTCAAATCTGATAAAATACTCTGTGCAGGTAAATAAAGGAAATTATTTAGTAATTTTAACTTTTCAAATTATTTATCTTCTTAATTTTGATTTATTTTTTATTTTTCATGTGAATATTTAGAATTTATATTGAAAAAAAATTGATTTTGAAGGTTGAAAAAAATAAATACTTTAACTTAATTTTAAAAAAATTGAAAAAATAATTAATTTTACTAGATAAAATGGTTATAAGAATCTAAAATGGAATGATAAAGACAATAATAAACCAATTATTATTGTCTTTATCATTCCATTATCATTCATTCCACCAACTGTTTTAAATTAAAAGAATTGTATTGTAATAAATACCACTAAATTAAGTAATAAATTATCGTAATTATGAATATATATTTCAATAACTAAATACTAAAAAAATAGATACTAAGGAATATACATTTCTGGTAATATGCTGCTGGATTTCTTAATTTTTGTAATTTATTTTTTATTTTTTTATATCATGAACAGAGTTTTTTAAGATAAAAGGTTTCTTTTCAATAGTAATTTATTTAACTTGATAACTAAAACAGGAATTTCCAAGTTTAAAATTAATTTTCTTAATTAATTAACAAATTTCTGTAATATATATATATCTATATATATATTACAGAAATTTAAGTAAATTTAATTTATTAATTTTAAAAGTGTTTTAGTTCAAATATTTAATTTTTTTTAAAATAAAAATAACACTTTTCATCAAATAGATAAATAATGATTATATAAACTTTAACATAATTCTCGTTACATAATAAATGATACATTTTTATTTTAAAATTAAGATTTCTTTAGCTTGAATAAATTTTATATGGTTTTCTTCTTTTTTTAAATGCTTATTATAATATTGCAAAAAGTACATTAAAATGACATTTACCTAAGACGATTCAAAGTTTCAAAAAGAGTATATACCATTATTTTTTACAAAGATTTGCATATTTTTGTATTGTTTTTCACATACTTATAGATTTTTGCTATTTCGATTCAATTTTGCCTGAATTTATATTTATGTCCCTTTATAAAATAACTTTCTAAAATAACCAAAAAATTATTCAAATTAAGCATTTCTTTAAACATTCTATATAAATATTTCACAAATATGAGTATTTTGTTAAAATAATTTTTTATCAAAAACTTTAAATATGTTTTATTAATTATAAATGTAGTTTTAATTTAACAAATGTGCATGTAAAAAGAAATGCTTTTATAAAGAAGGTAAACATTTATTTAATCTTATTTCCCAAATAATTTACTACATAATAAAGTAAATTTGCTTGCTTACAACTTAATTTTTCCTTATATTCCTTGCACATTTCAATGTAACAAAAATGTATCAAAAAAGTATTTAGCAAAACTGAACTTGAACTTTAAAATATATATTTCTAAAAGATTAATATTTGTAAATGCTTTCACAATTTAAATTCCTTATTTTAGAAATTTTTGAACTTGCAAATTAATTTTAAAAAACCCGGAATACCTTATAAAAATTGCTTATCTAAGTATATCTAATAAATTGCCTATAGCATAAATGAAGTTTCTTAAATTAATATCAAATTATTATTTATTCATAATATATATATATATATATATATATATATATATATATATATATATATATACTTATTTTATCTCAAAAATTGATATAACTACATAATATCATATTTTCTAACTTACATACACGTCACAGTTTAACATTGTGTGTCCAAAGATGTTAAGTGTACTTACTCCTTATAAGACATTAAACATAAAATTATTCCTGTCTGTAAAATGTATTTCAAATTAAAAGAAAATTTCTTGAAAATAAATATATTTTTCTCCAGAATTGCAAAAATATTTCTTAATAAATTTCTATATCTACATTATAATTTGACAAAAAACTTGTGGACAGTTTAAATAGACATTCATTAGAAATGACTGTGTTAATATGTCAAAATATTTTACGATTGTTAAACTGTGTTGGATGAAATTGGATGAAAATTTTAATTAATCGTGAATTATATGTAACATTTGCCAATTTTAAAATCATAAATCTTAAAAAAATTATATAATTGAAGGGATTAAAAATTTTAAAATTAAATGTATTAATATATAATAAAGTTAAAAATAAATTAAAAAGCAAATACATTTTATAATGATGACAAATTGAAATGCAATGTAAATATGAATTATGCTTAAGAACCTTAAATGGGGCAAAATTTATGGGAAGAAAAATGAATTAGGAATACGAAATTTCTGAATTATTGGGTTATTTATGCATGCACAGTGATTCTTCTATTGGTTTGTTCAAGTGTGTGTGTGTGTGTGTGTGTGTGTGTGTGTGTGTGTGTGTGTGTGTGTGTGTGTGTGTGTGTGTGTGTGTGTGTGTGTGTGTGTGTGTGTGTGTGTGTGTGTGTGTGTGTGTGTGTGTGTGTGTGTGTGTGTGTGTGTGTGTGTGTGTGTGTGTGTGTGTGTGTGTGTGTGTGTGTGTGTGTGTGTGTGTGTGTGTGTGTGTGTAAATTAAATTTAGTTTTCGTTTAATAAACAAATACTTTATTAAATTACATTTTGGCCGTTCTGGTGCAACACCTTTTGCCATCTTTTTGATAATAGAATAATTCCGCATTCATAAAAATTTTGGTCTTTCCTGGCCAAAAACTGATTGAGGTGGTTTTTGACCTCCTCATTTGAGATGAAGCCTTTACCGTCTAAAACATTTTGGAGTGACTGGAACAAATAATAATCCGATGGTACTGGGTCTTGAGAAAATGATGTGGTGGCATTGTATCTCATTCAAGCTTTAAAAGCTTTTGGCAAGTAACCAAACTTGTGTGAAGTTTCACGTTGTCTTAGTGAAATACTACACCTTTCCTGTTGATTAGTTTTGGCCTTTTCTGTTGAAGTGCATCATTCAATTTGTCCAGCTGATGACAGTAGACTTTCGAATTAATCGTTGTGTTATTCGGTAAAAACTTAAAAATTAAATGATTCCTTCAAAATCCCACCGAACAGACAGCATCTCCTTTTTTTTGGCGATTATCGGCTTTGAAAATAGTTTCAGCCAATTCATCTGTTTTGCTTCATGACCTCTTGCGTTTGACGTTGTTGTATACAACCCATTTTTCGTCCCCAGTGATGATGAGCTTCAAAAATTGCTCATTTTCGTTATGTCTGTGAAGCGAATCGCAGACGTCAATACAGCGACACAGATTTCTCTCTGTGAGAACATAGGGAACCCATACATCGAGCTTCTAGGATAATCCCATTCCCTTCAAGTGAACATAGACTGTTGTTATTTGCCACTTTGTATGAAATGATGCCTTTATCGCGTCTTTATCAGCTTCAACCGGCTTTCCCGAACGTAGTACATCTTCGACATCAAAGTTGCCGGATTGAAATTTAGCGAACCAGTTCTGGCACTGGCGTACTGTCAACACACCTTCTCCATCCATACATATTGGTCAATGTTTTTTTGGCTTGAACAGCATTTTTACCCTTTCTGTAGTAAAACAGTAAGATATCTTGAAAATGCTGCTTATCGCTATCCATATTTAAAAGGGCACCAACCAAAAACTACTGCGTAGAATTAATTGAAGCTTTTCACACATAAGCCTTGCTATATAATCTCTCTAAGCATATAATAAATATACGGCTTAAGTGTGAAGTTGGGTGCAAAAAAATACAATAAAATCCTTTGTCGGGAGTAAACGAAATTACTTTCCGAACAACGCAATATTTTGTTTAATAAATGTTATGACGGAATGTTGATACAATGAATTTTAAAAAAAGAAATTCAAAAATTTTTATTTGCAAAATGTATTTTAGCAAAACGTTACAAATTTTAACTCATAAAATAGTTTGTTTTAAACTTTTGCGAATAATTTTATATTATTTTTAATTAATTGTAAATATTTATTTTCTAAATAATCACTCTCCTCCTATGAAAATCACAGAAAAATATTCTCACTATTTATTGATTTGTATCAATATAAAAATATATATAAAATTACTGCACAACAGAATATAAACTTTAATTGATTATCAGAGGAATATTTAAAATAAAGTCATTCACAAAATGAGTGACGCTAATTTAAATACTAATTTCTTATCACATCATGAAAGAAGTATTTTTTGTTTAATTAGTGATAAATTTCATTTTTGTAAGACCAATTTCGATATAAGTAGTTTCTGACATTTTATTACCAAAACTTTTATCAAAACAAACGTTTCTACAACTAAGTCTCAAGTAACTTTAGATATTTATTCTCAAAATTCTTAGTTGCAGTGATTAAGCTTTAATCAAATCGCTCATCGAAATGAAGTTTGACCTGCTTATTTAATAGAGAGTTCTTTAAAATTTTATTTACACACACAACCTTGAAGAGTTCACTCCAATAAGTGTTACAGGTTCCTGTAATAGTTTGAAATCCAATTTAAATAGTAAGTCTAATCAATTTCTTTTTTATATCCAAAAACAACAAATCAATCTTCATAGTAGATTGATCTGAACTTTTGCGTCTCTATTTTCTTCTCACCGGATAGATTACTTACTCGATTGCTTTAGGATTTTTTCCTTATTTTAATTGTCTTCTTTCTGTAAGACATTTTTCTTTTACTTTTCTTAATGGAACCTTTCTGATGTGATGACTTCTGACCAAGTGCACCGAAGGCACTGTAAATCCTTCCCTTTAAATCCCTTTTATTGCTTTTAATACCCTGCCTGAAATGTTGTTGGAAATTAAACTTTGAAGTTGTGTTTCTTGAAGAAATAATATGTATATAGTATCCTCTTTTCTGTATAAAAAATAATGTTTGCTTTTAGTAGTAAATTTTATATTATACCTATTAATAACTGAAGTAAGATTGATTTCATAAATTGTTGAACTGTCAACATGTATGTTCGTTATTATCTTCCACAGAATATTAATTTTTTACTGATCTATCAAAAACAAAAAATTCTTCCGTGAAAATGTTTCGAATCAACGAAACGCGATACGTACAGGAAATAAAAAAATTTCAATTATCAGTACAGAGTATTAAAAAACTGTGTTGACCTGGAATTGACCGCATGGGGATTGAAGTCTCTTACTTTCTACATTATTTTCTCCACTTGGGGATATTTATAAATTTGTCTTGAGTTTATATACAAAAACTATAGAATGATCTAAAAATATTTTATATTTATTGAGACCTTATGTGAATTGAATGTAAACTAGAGTTCACCAAATTCGTGATTTTCCTGAAAAATAACACCATGATGAGATAATTGAAACAATATTTCAGAATTTTATCCGCATCTACATCTTATGTTTCCATCTTGAAACCTAAGAAACATGTGAAACATGCTTAAAAACCACTCTTAAACTAATTCCCCTCACATAGATTTTGTTGCTAATCTCAAGTATCAAAATTAAAACTTGTTCACATACCTGAAATTTTGCACTGAACATCTTTTATCGAAACAGTCATTGCTAAAAAGATGTACATTCAATGACATTTTCTGTTACTACCTTAAATTCTTGTATACCATCAATAGCTGATTAAAACCAAGATAAATACTCTAACTTCATATGACTTAGGTGATTTAAAAATACACAATAGTCATCGAGCTTCTATATTATAGAAAATTTAAATAGAGAGAAGTCAGTGACAGTATTGGGAGCGCTTGATAGGAGAATAACATTTAGGATAACTGAAATTTCCAACCTCTTTAATCTTCCCGTACCATGTTACGTTGTTTTAACTTTCCTTTAAGCCAGGGCTTCCCAACTTTTTTAGCTGGCAGACCACTTTTTCAGGCAAAACTCCACGGTCAACTTCTGTCAGTCAAGCGCACAGTAACAATGAAAATTCAGCTCAAAGACCATCAGAAGTGAAAACTTCATTAATGCAAGTGGCATTTTTTTCAAAAACCACATGATGAATCGAGAGTCTTTGATCTAATGATGACTGGAAACAACTTTAAACTAACTACGTTTCTATTAATCTGAATTCTCATACTATATATTTAGATACTTGTTCACATTGTTCAACACACTAGGCAAGCCATATTTCTAATTGAGTGGATGGGAATATATTGCAAAGAAAAGAAATATTAGTTGGATAACATTTTAATTTTCACAACAAAAATATCAATGTGAACAGAATTCAATTAGTTATTAATTTATAGAAAATACGAAAAAATGCCTAAAAAGGTTATAGTCTGGAAGCCTTCACTGTTCGTCAAAGAAACATGTTGCGTTCTTCTTAACTAGAGATGAGTTTGTAGAAATAATAATTTAATCTCACTGTGAAGATTGAGGTTGCTTCTGATGACACAATTTTGAAAAGTAGGGCTCAATACTTGACAATTGGAGACGGATGTCAGGTTCAGCATCTAGACAGTTTTAGTGCTTAGTCTTGGTGCCGGCATAGATCGAGAATCCGGATTCGCACATGTATGTTGTGGCCAATGAAAATAGAACACGTTTTGCTTTTCCAACAAAGGGGTAAAAAGTTTTCTTAAACCAAACGTATCTAAAAGTGTGAGTTTCCATCACTATCGAAAGTAGAATTCAAGGTTGTGAGTCAGTTTAAATTTCTATCAACAACCCATTCATTCAAGATAGAATATTAGGCTTTTTGGATACAGCGAATAGGTTGTCCATCCATTCGTATTGCTGTAGTCTCATCTTGAGCTGTTGGGAAATAATGTTCCAACAATGATGTCAAACTTAGGAGATATTTGAGGATTTCATGAAACAAATTGTTCTCCTAAGCTGCTATGTCTTGTCTTTCAAAAAATCATTAAGAAGAGGGAAATACTCTACTCCCCTCTTTCACTCTCATTGCCCAAAAACTGATTTTTCTCTTGAACGCTTGAACCTCATAGTTTGCAGTGACTATTGTTACAGTTTTCATTTCGTTCAATTTGAAGAAAATATCTGCCAAATAAGCAAGTATACATTGCCAATTTTCGTCAATAATCTATGCTAATTTGGTATTATGTCAGTCTAAATGTAAAGGTAGGACTTCTAAATGCAATTCATATAATCGAGAGAGAGAGCATTCGTAGGTGAGAGCCACCTTACTTCTGTATGGAGAAACAGAGAATGATGAAGGCTTTCCATATCTTCACACAGTATTTTGAAAAGTTTTGAATTCAACAGCCGTGATTTTATGTCATTAATTCGGACAGTTTGATCTAAAGCTTTCTTGAAAAAGCTTGTTTCGTAAATAAAGTATGTCTGTTGAGAACACAATGTCTACTCTGAAATCTTTCCATCTCCTTTTTATATTTGTTATCATTCCGACCAATGGAACTGTCATAGCTTTTGTACCATCTGCATACACATTGATGCAATTAAACCATGGAATTTCATTGGTTCTTAAGGCATCGTGCAACAAACGGAATATTTTAGAATCTGTTGTATGGGCAGGTAGTGGTTTGTACAATAAGAGGTCCTCTTCAAAACATTCCGAATATTCATAATGAACAAATGCCAATAAAATCTCTCATCCCGCAACGTCAATAGATCCATCTATTTGGAGAGAAAATGAATTGTGTTGGATGCGAGACACCAGAGATTTTTTCACTGCATTTGACACATCAACTATCCGTCTCTTGACAATATTGTTTGATAGCGGCACTGAAGATAAACGTTTTACTGCCTTTTCATCTAACATACGAGAAGCATTATCACTAAAACTTGGTTTTATGAGGGTTTCCGCAAAGGTATGAATTTTGCCTGTCTTTTGCACCCGATAACTTACTAAGAAAGAACCTTTTAATGAGTTTTCATTCACTGTTTTCCCATGAGTTTTTAAGCAGTGTTGAGAAACAGCTAATTCAGTGCTCTTGCTCTTGAACAAATCAATCTCTTTAGTATGGAGGTCCGGGTTAGTACCCTCAAAATGAAGACACAATTTAACTGGAATCATCGAACTGCTCGGAAGTACTCGCGCGCAAATTACACACTATATTTTAACCACTGTCTCGATAAAGCCCATTTTTAAATAATGTTCGTTGTACATACGGTTTTTAGCTATTTCACTTCTGTAGATAGATTACTGCAACTAATCGAGAACTTGCAGAGTTTTTGCATAATAAATCTGGCTGTGGCACGTCATATAATTGTTTTTCATTTGGCCGTCTTCCTTCATCAATCATTTCAACCGGGAGCATTCCCTGCTGTGAAGACGATGGAGAAGCTGCAAGCTTCTTCAATGATCCGGACCTCAGCCACCGATCCATGGTGGAAGTAATAAACTGTGTAAAAATCAAATGGTGCACTCACGAAAGAAATTCAAATATCCAAAAAAGGAGGAAAATCAAGCGACCATTCGTTCGCCGCACACAAAACGAGGAGAGCATCCGAGGCAGTAAGCACTCCGATTGGTCGGCTGAGCTCACGCCATTTCTGAAGATCATGCTTAAAAGATTTCTACGCACCGAGCGCCGTAATCCACACACATGCGACCCCAGGAGTTAACAGAAAGTCGAGCAGGGAGGCCACATCCACCGGCACTAAACTACTTGATGGTCACCATGATAGGAAATGCAGTCACTGTTCAAAGGTAGCCACGGAGCATCTAGAAAAAGTCGGTGGACCCCTAAGGAGTCCACGAACCACATGTTTGGAAACCCTGATCTAAACCATTCGTGGCAACTAAACATGGGCCTTAGAATCTAAGAATCAAACCAATGAACAGTTGGAATTCTTCAGCTAGGACAGATTTCAAATTAGTCCTTTGATATATTAAGTTCTTTAATAACGTTATTAAGAATTTTTAGGTTGATTAAAATTTTCACCAATATTGCATGTCAAGCATAACAAGTGATTTTTGCAGATAATGATTTCAAAAACACAGTTTCCGGCTGATTTTTTATCAATTGAAAAATGTATGTATTAGCGCTTGCTATTTGATGGTGGACCTGTGTCAACATTAAATTTTCAAAAAGAAGTTCGAAATGGACAACTGAAGAAATGGGCGCTACGAACATTTATTCGCAGTACCTTTATAGACATTTGACTAGCAAAATCTGTATTCAATTCGAATCAATAATAATAAAATATATTTTTAACTCATATGTGCCTCCACAAAAAACCAATTCATGAACTAATTTTAAAACGTAATTAAAGTACATTTTCCAAAAATTAACAGCATAACTGTCTTAATTATAAATTTCAGTTTTATGGTAAATCAAACCATCCATTGACATAGCAATGTATTCTGTTTTTATTCAATGAGAATGTTTTACTGAAATATAATTCATTTTGCTCTAAAAACAATCTAAAATCTCCATTTAAATCACCACCATCCAATTCTAAATCATCAGCTATAATTAACATCAGACATACCCTTTTCCTATATTTGTACCAAGAAAATAACTGCGGATTCCCCAATGATGTTAACACACAATAATTAGCATCATTTTCGTTAAGAGGGAAGAAGCCCGTAAAATAGAATTTACTGTCTGACAAAATCAGTTGCTCATAAAGAAACAATGGTAACATTGCGCGACATTCAATTCATTTGTCAGTACGATTATGCATTCTTCACAATAATTTAATTCGATATCCCTATTTAAGTTCACTGTTCTTTTGATTAAATTAATCTTTCTCCCAAAATGTTTAATTCTCATACACACACACAAATTAACTCTTCCATATCAGTTCTATACCAAATTAACTCTTCCATTCCTCATCCTCACCAGAAAGCAATTTATTATTACAAAGAATTAACGAGAATTTGCAATGAAATTCACATTGTTCTTTTCTGATGCATAGTTTCAGGGAATAAAGGTCAACTAATTGATATAAATTTTCAAAAAATAAATTAAAGAAAATTTTTTAAATAATCGCGGGCTAAATAATTTTGTTCTACAAATAAAGTATTCTTTTCAATCATTTTATTTTCCTTCTATTTGTAATTTCATCTCTTCGTGCGTAAAAGATGTTAAATATGATTACTTATTTGGAGTGTTAGACTGATTTTATAATATTGGGGGTTTTGATAATTAGAATATATACATACACACACATACACAAATATATATCTATAGCTATATCTATATATATATATATATATATATATATATATATATATATATATATATATATATATATATATATATATATATATATATATATATACATATATATATATATATATATATATACATATATATATATATATATATATACATATATATATATATATATATATAAGAAAAATTTTGACATGTTTATTACATTCTGTTTTAATTTATGTTGATTTAAGCAAATTTTAATGTTATTAAATGTTTATGTTCATCGAAATTTCATGATTGATAAGATTTATAACTAGTATTTAATATTATTCTTAATGAACATCATTGTTAACAAGCAATAAATAAGCGTGAGTTTGGTTGGTTGAGCTTTAAATCGAAAAGTTCCAAAATTGGACATGCTGCGCCAAGAGAAAGGTTTTGGGAATTTTTATTTTATTTTATTTTTGTATTATTTGTTATTATTATTTTAAGAAGCAACATATTAAAAGTTTAAAAAACAAAAATCGATGTATATATATATATATATATATATATTAAAAACTAATAATAAATTATAAAAAGAAAAAAATAAATTATAAAAAGAAAAAATCAAAAGTATTTTTAATTTTCAAATTTATAACGCAAATTAAATATAATTTAAAAAATATATTGCGCTCAAAAAGGCAAATAGGTTCCTGTGGGATGAATCAAACAAATTTAAAAGATCACAGTTAAAAAAGAGTAAACGATATTGGTTAAAATATGGACATGAAATTAAAATATGATATACAGTGAATGGTTCATCACAGGTTTCAAACCAAGACAAAAATTGAAGTGAAACAAATCGTGTACGAGTTTCACATAGAATATGAAGTGCTTTTTAAAAATATTGTAAGTAAGTCAAAAGTAGCTCTTTGCATTCGTTTAGATTGCACATTTCAATTATTCGTATTATCTCTTCTTCCTTTATATAAACTGTTACATTAGAAGATTTTTCTCCTAAAATGCTTAGTAAAATTTCCAATGAAATTTTCCAAATAAATGTTTGCTTTTCTAAATGCAAAATGAATTAAGTCTCAACTAACGGTTCTTTTTTTTCTAATAGGTACAGCTAAATTTCGTATACTTTGAATATAGATTTCCACTGATTTCGTCTATTTCATGATTTCATTAACTGTACCAATTCTCTTTGCTCACTAATTTCATTTTCATCAAATTAATTTTTTCTACTTTTCAGTGTTCCTTCCATTTTTTCGTAAATTTGTTTCTTCTAATCTTATTAGTGCTTCTGCACTTTATCTCTCGACAACTATCTGACATAGCTTCTTCTAATCCAATTAGCGCTTGTTGTTCTTCCACTGATTTTCAGTCTTCCATTATCGAATCAGCAAATTTTTCTACAAAACCATTATCCCTTTCTTGATGCTTATTTTTAAGAATTTAATTCCTTAAATCTTTTATAAGGAGTTTATGAATCATCTTTATCTTTTATAATAAATTTTAGAATCTGTTTTAGGCTTTTAAGAATTTTAAATTCTTATAGCTATAACTTCAAAGTAAAGAAAATTAGTACTTTTTATGTACGCAAAATATGTTTCAACAAGAGATGAAAAAAAAGGGTTTCCTACCAACTAATATTGTTTGCTTTCGGTTCTTCTATAAGATGTTGGCTGTGTAACAATAATTTTCCAAATTATAACAATGGTTGGTTTTTCTTCTTTTGTATAAATAGTGAATTTGTGAGAGCAATTACTTTTTTTTGCACTAAAATGCGAATATCATTTAAAATTATTGCATACATATTTACAACTGACTACACGTGCCAGATATAAGAATGTTTATCTTCTTTCTGGTATCTATTCCAGTGGTAAGAATAGTATTTTCCCGGAAATGAATCTTGTCTGAAAACTACAAGTTGGTAAATTTCGTATAATTTCTTAAGAATCAACGGGTCTGATCCCATTCCTTCTCATGAATGATGGATTAACAGCAAATTATAAAAAACTTTAAAGCTGAGATGCTGGATAGAGATAAGAATTGCTCTTCACATTTTTTAATGTGAAAATACATTAAATTATTCATTTTTCTGACACGAAAAAAATGCTTGGAAAATTGCATTTCTGGCATCTTTGAAATTTGTTCCACCATTTCTAAATATTTCCTTTTCCTTAAAATTTTACAATTTCTAAGTAGGAGTCAGAGATAAGATTCTCAAACATTTTATGATGTACAGTTTTGGCAGTAAAATAAACAAAACAACAAACGTAAACTATACGAGATTCTCAAGATAATAGTTAGGTGATTTCGTAAATTGAATAGAATAATCCAAACTAACCTGATTAAATTCTCTTAAAGGTGCAATTTTATTTTCTGGCAGGTCAGCCATAGTGTGCTTGTCAACTTGGGCACAAAGAGGATAAAAAATAATATATTCTTTCATCAATATTCAAACCTCTCATCTAGCAGCAATAATCTTAATTTTCTGTATTGAAGAAAGTAAAAGTGAAGGAATTGCGTGCAAATAAGTTTCATAAAAGTATCTAAATTTACTAGTCTTCAGAAAAAGTTCTCTCTTCACAAAGAAACAAGGACCTTATTAACTTTTACCCTCTGAATTACAATATGTACACAGATTTTTACATTAAGCAGGGTTTATTTCTGACAGACATGAATTTATATTTAAGAAACATTTCCAAAATATCGATTCTTTTTGAATTTTTCTAATGCGATGGAAAAAAAACCCTGCATGTTAAACAAATTCATCAGCAAGAAATCGCTGATTAAAACGATCACTATGTTCATCAGAGATAGACAGGAGATTTTCAAGCAAAAGGTCTAAATGAAAGTTTAACAAGTAAATTTTAAAAGTCATGATATACAGCATATTCCTTATTATGAAGCCTGAAAATCACTTACTATTTCCTTCTAACTTTCTTCTTTATATTGCCAAGAAAACCACAACAAAATAGTTTTGAATGATTACTAGGCTGCGCACTTTCCGATGAATTCAACAGTTTCAAAAAATGTTCTTCATGTGATATTATTGATCTTATTTGTGATCCTATAATTATCGCTTCCTTCAATTTTTACATCACATATTTTAGGAAATTTAAATTTCAGATGAATAAAGCCATCAGAGCTTTTCCCCAAATCTTTTAAAAAATTTTCATGAGACCCAGTTTCATTTGTAGGGGAGATAAAAAGACCATTTGGAGAACCACTAAAGAAGAATTTCATACATTTTAATATCTTGGAATAAGCGATTTATGATTAGGCCACTGTTTCCTAATGGAATGAGATTTCCTATCCCTTCTGTTCCATTCATACAAAAAAGCAAAAAGATTTTGTGTATCCAAATTGAAATCTAATATTAAATTTGTTACTTTTTAGTCATCGCATATATTCCAGTGAATGATAGTGTAATGGAGTTTTCCTAAGAATGTGTTTTCATATGTCTTTTTCATATCACTAACACGCTTGACTGGTACTGAAGGTAATTTATTTCCTTTATGCAGTAATAAAGACTTCAAACTAACTTTCAATGAGTCTATGAACAACCGCCATTCATATGGCTGGTGTTGATGTGCAAAAGCCTCTATTACTGATTAAACATTATTATAGAAACTGCAATTTCTTGGAGAAGTAGTCTTTAAACCACTATGGCGATGGTAATAAGCACATTTCTATTCGTAATATTTTAGTAGATTCCAGCTTTTGAGCCGGAACTTAAAAGTTCCCGCTACTCTTTAGACACATTTAAATCCTTCATTGGGTCATTAAGATCTTGTTAAGAAAAAAGTGAATTTTTGATAAATTATCTGCTTTAAAGGTAAGATCACTTCTTTGTCTTGAATATGAGCTTAGTCTGAATCAAAGTTATCACTTATAGTTGCATAATGTAGACACTATGGTACAGGATATTCTTCACTGTGAGGTACAGATCTTATTGGAAATACCAAATTATGGTACTTCAATGTATATTTTATTTTGAACTCTATTTTTCTAACTTGTGATGTAGAACAACAGTAAATTGAATAGTCCTTGTGTTGCCTCCAAGGAAACTGAACCTAGACACCGAAAACGGGATAAGATGTGTACCACTTCTGCATACCGTCAGAATCCATACATATGATAAACAGCATATGTCAAGAATACAATCTTTTGTTTAAAATCACCAGTTTTACCACCGAATTACAATTTGTAATATTTTTATAAGTGGTGCGAAACTTCACTTTTGAGACTTGAATATCAATTCTCCACAGATGTAGCAGATTTTGTTTGGTTAATTAAAGAAATTTCTTCCTATAATTAAAATTTTATGTAACTTAAGGCAGATATAAAAATAGAGCAAAATTACACCAGAAATAAAACCAGTAACCAGCACATATATTTTATTAGACTCACTATTATTTCAGTGCTGACTATTGTTGATAAAATAAAACAAATAATATTAAAAACGAATAGGTATAAGCGTTCTTAGAAAGTTTTGACACGAATATCAGTCCACTTGGCATTATATTATACTGGATAGATTTATCCTTAATTTGCAAGAATCATAGAAAAATACATGAGACATTCAGAAAATACCTTTGTCTAACGAAATTAATCTGATTATACAATTGGATTCAATATGTTGAGTTTCATTAGAATAAATATTTAGCTTTCTCTGGAAAAAATTCGTTAACAGGGTTATATTAGTTTAGAAATAATGTATTTTAGGAAAATGGCAATGGGATCCTTCTACCTTTCTGATAGAGGTGGCTTCTTCTGATAGAACATCTTCCAACACGTATAATTCTTTTTTTATTCATAAATGGACTCAAAATTATTATTCCGTTGCTTAAATTCATCAATTTTGATGAAGTTAGCAACACAAATTCTTATATCTTCTCTAATTATGTCTGGATTGTCCAAATATATCTCTGGATGCACATATACTGAATATTCTGCATTAAACTTTTACTAACAATATGGTCCACGAAACCACTGTGATCACACTCAATCAATTCATTAAATTTCAATATTCGTCTGGCTTAATCAGTAGAGTTAGCTTTTTGTACAACTCCTATTTCACATCAAGAATTTGATCTTGAACTTTCTATACATTTTGTTAATAAATAGAAGCTATCATTTATTAAAAATAATTATACTGGATAGCATTATTCAGATGCTATCCAGTATAACGTGATCTTAAAATCCAACTATACAAAACAATTACTCGCGAAAACTTTTAAACAACAAATTACTGTTTATAGCCAGTTATCCAATAACAAACCATCAAATAATTCGAGCTTAATCAGAAACTGCAATTTAAGTGGGATATTATATCAATTATTACGTGCCATAATACAGAAATACTTAATTATATTCATAATAATAGTATTTGATATAAAGAGTTGTACTGTTAATGAATCCGCTGAGAAAAAAACACCTGTTAAAAGATCATAAATTTATAAGTAGTGTATTACAACACTGGAAGATTCTGAAAATTCATTTAATCTTTTGAAGAAAGTTGGAAGAAAGGTCATGTAGCCAATAATGGTGCAAAAAAAAAACAAAAATAAGTAACACAAATCAGTTTGTATTCTTGAACTGAATCCAATATTTTTATCTCTTCAAATGGTGTGATGAAAATGAATATATACCGTACTTGATATGCGTGTACTTGTCTTATATTTTATCAATGTCAATGCAAATAACAACTAGATCCATCACAAGGATCTAGTTGTGGAGGTGATAATATCAATCAACACAAGGAGATGATAATATCAATCAACTTTGCTTGGATCCTTTGAATAATTAATAATAAGTTACAGAAAGAGCACTTGTAAGTTGTTTCAGCAGAAACATCTACTAGAATTTAGTGTAGACCTTAATATTGGGGTGTGAGATTCCGGTAGGTAGTATATAAAAAGTGAGCTAAGAAATGGTGTTGTGTCTTATGATATGATATTGATTGAGAATTCTTATGTGCAATTTGTATATGTATGGTTTATGGACTTATCAAGTTTCTAAATAAGAAGCTTTTAATAACCAACTCTCTAGTATTGACAAATTTTGATCGAGGTTCTCTAAAAGTTATCTAGCTACATCTTTGCTTTTGCTATCTCTATGACGAGTAGTTTCGAAATAATCATCACATTTAAATTCTAACTACGTTAAGGCTGCTTCTTTAGGAATGACATATTCACAGATTGCTTTTTAGTATCAACATATACTTAAACTTATATCATTAGAGCTCCTTTAAGTTATTTTGTACTGTTTGAAATTCTTCAAAGTATGTTTCAATATCGTTTTCATCGAAAACGATATAAACATTACCAAAAATACTGGACACTTCATTAGTTAAAATACCTAGAATTTCTTTTCAAATTTTGCGTCATCTGAACCAATTATTTCTCCAATACGTTTCTTAATCTCATTGTATTTGCTTTTGAAATTTTTTCTCAAATGAGATTTTTAAATCCATCATATAAATTGTCATAAAAGTTTACTTACCTTATATGAAATCAAAAAACAATTTATGTTCTATTTAAAACACGAATGGAATTTATTGACTAAAAATATTATATGCATAATTTTGATATCTCTTAAATCAAATAAAAATCCATTTTCTTCCAAGAAATCAGATTAAAAATAGGTATGAGTAAAATAGCTACGTAAAAACATTGAGTGGAATGCTGAAAGTGAAATAAATTTTTATGAGGAATAAAATTACAAAATTAAGTTGTTTACCGAATAAAATAGACTAAAAATATTATCACTAACAAAATGATAAACAGATGTTGAACAAATTACAAGATCTGAAATTTGTGTGCTATTAAACATATGTAAGCAATATATGTGTATGCATTAAATTAATAAAATATTTATTTTCGCATTTATTCAATACGAACATATTATGCCATTCTACAAAATTTAACAAGACTCAAATAATTGGTTCAATCTATTTAAAAAAAATAAATCAATTTTGAACGTAAATTATGTGAATGTTTGCTTAGTATTGAGCAAATTAAATGTCATATAAAATGCAAAATTATGCATCTAATGATAAGATAATTGAAGCATTCTGTAATAGATACGAAAATGATCAATAAATTACACGATATTTTATTAAATATAAATTTATATGTAAATATTAATGTATAACACTTTGGGTTATTTTTTTATAAAATATTTAAACAATACTCAGGCATTCTTACATTTTTTAAATAAAGTTTATAAGATAAATTTCAATTTTAAATGTTATATTTTTCTTTCCTTTTTTTATATATATTTATTTTATTTATTTTTGTTAAAATTGCATTCTTTAACTCTTTGGTGATATTTTTTACTCATTACATTTTTTATAATATTATACTTTCACTTTATTTAAGTTTTTGATACTTTTAAATTGAACAATTTGTCTCTCTTCATATTCCATCACAAAATTTTTATTTCTTATATAAATATTCTTGTGTGTTTCGAATTAACCACTGAGACATTTTTCAGCTTTAATTGTGATTGCTAAACTGCTAAATTTGGTTCAACAAGCAAATGATTCAAGGGGAATAACTTAAAAAACATCAATTTAAAATCAAAAAAGAAAATATAAAGCATTTTAGTAACAAAAAGCAGAAGCTTAAATTTGTCTGGCCCATCTTAAAACAACAGAATGAAAATCAAAAGTGAGAAAAAAGAATGCCAAATCATCTTATGAAGTATTAAGTTTAACATATCACATGACAAAATATGGAAAAGAAGCAGAGAATAACTCAAAGACTGTGGTCTCTAAAATCCCACCAACCTCGGCTCACTATAATCTTCTTTACAATTAAAGTGAATGTTTGGTGCTCACAGGGCAAGACAGGCAAAGATTATTTTTAATCTAAAAAGATGAGTTTCATTATTTCATCAAAATAGCTTCTTGTTTAGTTTCTTTTTTAAAAATTGGTTCAATTTTTAAATTCATTGTTTCAATGAATAACCAGATATGTCACTTTAAATTAAGTGAATTTGCGAAACATTTTAGCACGTGTATTCATTTTTCATTAGAAAAATGAAATAATTAGTAAAGATATAAAATTTTTTATATTACTTTTAGAAGGAGGGGATACAGTAGAATATAATAATGCAATTCAGAAACTAACATAATCTCATAACAATATTTTTATTTTAACGTATATTTATCGATAACTTAAAAAAACTATTTTATTTAAAAAAGGCATATCCCATGTTTGACATAATCTAACTAAATTCCTCAAAAACACTTTGAAGTCTTTCGATGCTCCTCTTTGACGATTTCGAAGTGCCCAAACTGTAAAACAATTTATTTATCTGACAAGTGAAAAAGAATCTGCTTTCGGTTTCAAGAAAACAATTGATGTTACTTAGAAACTGCTCAGTTCTCAAAAAAATAGTGACTGCTTTTTTTTTACGATTGATACAAAGGCACTATTGAAAATAGTTATATTTGGTAAATGAAAAAAAGCAGTGAATCTTGTATTATAATAAACATCAGATATTTGGGGTTGTAAGAAATTTAAAAAATCTACTATTTTTTTATACTTTTTCTTCTTTTACTTACCTTTTTCTGTTGGAAGAGATATCTCAGTATATTTCAAACAATTTTCAAATGCATAAGCAATAAATTTTTATTGTATAGCATCGAAGTATATTATATTTTTTTATTTTTATTAATTAGAAAACCTATCTGTAAAATTTTCCTGTTTAACTAATTCTCATAAAATGTATTGTTCCAAAACAACACCCTTAATATAGAATAAAAAATAAATTTTTCTACAAATATTTTAAATTTCATTCATAGATATCTTCCAACATACGAATGATGTTCTATGAAATACTATTTACTATTTTTAAAATATCATTTCTCATGTAAAAGTCAAACGAAAGAAATGAGTTACAAGCTTATCTGTATATCATTAAAATTACACTGGCCTTCAAAAATAAAAACGAATTAGTTTTTTGCACGTAATTTGTATATTTGTAAATTCCTTTATTAATGAATGTAGAAATACGAAATTTGGATATAATGCATCCTTTTTTTTGTGTGCAACGCGTAAACAAGACATGTATCTATTTATTACAGCATAGAAATTTACAGAAAGAAACGCATACTTGATTTCCATAAAAAAGCAATCTCTTTTAAAAAGTCTATTTTTGGAAAAAAATATAATAGTTTTACAGGATAGAATTTTAACAAAATGCATTTTTAATTAAAGATTTGCCTACACCTAGCTTGAATGCATTGGTACCATTGACTTTTCATGCTGTCAATTAAGTTGTCAGTCACCGAAATGGGAAGCGAGACCCAGACTCGGAACAAGTGGTTTTCCAGTTCTCCTACAGATCTTGAAGGAAGTTTCTAAGCAGCAACCTAACTACCAAGATAGTCCCACAGACACTCTATGGGATTCAGGAATGGAGATTTTACAAACAGCTCCAGTCGCTTCAAACCAAGACCCTCAAAATATTCCTCAAGAACTACAGCTTGATTAAGTAATGTGTTGTATTCCATCCTAATAAAATCGTTGTCAATTGCGCCATCATAAAAGTAGACGTATGGATCAAGGATTTTTATCTTCATACCTCATACCAATTAAAGTTCATACCTGAAATATATGCAGGTGAGATCGATCAAAGTGTGAGATTTCTGTCCAAACCATTATTGCACCACCATGGTAACTGTGTCTTTCCATAGTGTTGGATTGATCATATTCATTGCTTTGTTCTCTCCAGATCAGCACATTTATTGAATCATCATCTCGAGTGAATCTTGATTCGTCTGTAAACTGTATAGAAGCCCATCGTATTTTGCTTCAGGAAACGTGATTTCTGGTCCAAAATAAAGGAACCCTTATCTGTTGTCGGGTAAAGACCACCTTGTATAAATACTTGAATGGTGAAGAAATCTACTACATTACTTGAATGGTGAATACCGTACTTGTGTTGATATTTTGCTACCTGATACTACAGAGTGGTCTGTAACAAGTTGTGCATAAAAATGCATCTTTTCCTTCTGGCCAAAAGAGCTATTAAACGGTCTTCTGGAGAAGTTGTAATTTGTTAGTACGTTGGAAGATGTCTTTTTTACTCGTAATTTTTAGTTTGATATTGATCCAGAGACAATGGACCCCATTGTGAGACACATTAAGGAGCCTTGCAGCATCTGCATGCAACCTTTTCCATCCATTCGACCACTTTCTACCTTAACGAATCAAACAATAAGTTTCTCTCAAATATCATGGGACCCCAAATACTATTGCCAACGAATCCTCCAACAAAAGTTGAAAAAACTTGAAAATTCACTTGCATAATTACTAGAGAGTATGCTTTCATATATTACTCTCATGCCTGTTCTTTTGTGGTACCTACCGTTTTAGTATAAAGTTTTATAAGTTCCCTTCTATATAATTTATGTAACCTATAAATTTTATTATTAGTTTTTCATTTTATATGACGGACTTCGAAAAACACTTTGCTCCCCATTTTTTGGTATCTAGTATGTATTTTTTCGAGTAAAATTAGTGTGTTCGAAATTTAGAGTTTGTTTTGGTTCTTTTCAATTTCAGTTTTCTATTCCTCTAGACATCGGATTTTTTTATGCATCTTAACTGTAATCATATACAAAAGGAATAAGTTATAAATACGTTAAGTATATCGGGAAGTTTTGATTGAACCTTAATCAATAGTAGATTAATTGGTAAGTAAACTAACACGAAGTTCATGATTTAAAGATAAATAAAGATAATTTTGTCTTCGAAATTTCATCACCGAAATCCTCTTACACTTGACTATGAAATTTCATGTTTCATGTTTGAGAAATACTAAATAATTAAGTAATAGAATATCGCATATACAATTGTATATATTTCTGTAATTCTTTCTACTGTATTTTAGCATAAGAAGTTTAAAATTTGCTCCATACCTTATAATGTTTTATCTTTATTTGTGAAAAAACTCTTATCATTTATTTCTAAGATAAAATTAATTGGACCGATTCAAATCTGTTTTAAAAAAATAATTTTCAATGTAATAACTAATTGCTGGTATGAAATCCTTTTATGCAACCTCGGAATGTTATTTCTCAAATTATTTTCCCACAATTTTTAAAAAATAAAGATTATTTATATTTTTCTTAAGAAATTTTAATGAATTTACATCTGAAATATAAATACAGCCTAAAAATACATGTATTTTACAAACATTATTTTAAAATATCTATATCAGCTTAAGGAGAAAACACGAGAAGACAAAATATCTTTAAATTAGAGAAGATTAATTCTGATGTGTGTTTATTTCGGAACGAATTTTTTTTAACTTATGTTATCAATTAAAATATGATTTTACTTACTTATTTTAATATCATCAATTTAATTAAGTTTAGATATATTTTTGCATATATTATTGCCATTCCACATAAATTTTTTATAACAAACCCGCTTATTTTGTAATTCTTCGGTATTCATTTTTTTCTGTAAAAATTTCTGCCAAATTTTTAGCCACTATATTTTTATGTCCTTTTAATATTTTCTAAATCTTATCTCTTCTTAACAGCTTGTGATTTTATATATTGTTAGCTATATTAATCTAACTTGTCTAGCTAAAAAATTTCTTACATATGTTTTACGCAGATATAACTAAAACATTGAGGGAAAAAATTAAAACATTTATAATCTTATTGAAATTTAGACCAAAATACAAAATTTCTATTATTATTTAAAAGTTTTATCATAAGAATAAAAAAGTACTTAATCATAAGGATAAAAAAGTGCATAATGTCAATCATATTATCGAATATTCTTAATAATTATGACATAAATTCATAATGAGGACAGTATCAATTTTAATTAATGGAATTACTTTTGTAATAAATACTGCAAAAAATAAGGTATAGAAAAAGTATAATAAAACTGGCTTATGAAAATCAATAAGAAAATAGTATTTCCATAAAAATGAATCAAATTTATTGTTTCTTTCCGAAGTTTATTTTGGATAATGTGACCAAAATTATTTAAAAATGATGCGATATATCCTATTAAATTCAATTGAATATACTTCTATTATTCTAAATTAATATATCTCTTTTTTCGAAATATATTGTGTAAATTTTTTCAGAAATTTAAAGTATTATATATTTGAGATCCAGAAACAAATATAAATATTTTTACATAATACCATACTGATCTATATCCTTAATATATCAGCAATATTAATTTCTGTTTTCTTTCTTAATACAAACATTACACAAGATAAAAAAAAAGGAAAAATACATTTCGGTAATTATAAAAATTTCATTTTTTTATTGCTATGTTTATTATTCCCCAAAATTCAAATATTTCCTTTCAAATATTAAACTTAAAAAGAGACAATTAACTTATATTTAACAAATTTCTCTGTTTAAAGATAATTATTTGTGCTATTCGAGAAAAACGTTTTGTTAAAAAGTTATTATTGAATATATATTTGCGAAAACTTCTTAATGGATATATATAAATGAAAGAAGACGTTACACAATATCTTTCAGTAACTATAGGTATGGTCATCAAATTAATTTCTGTGTAATTCAACAATGACTGACATTTAAAACATGCTATATACTGATTATATGTCTAACTTCCAAATTATTTTAGGAGCATTTTTTATATTAAGTAAGTATTGGAAATCAATGAATTTTCCTTGTAAATAAATTAATTAAGTAATTTAGGAAACCAGTTTACCTTCAAATATTATTTATGCATAAAGTTGTTAGGCTAATCAATCTTCTAAGTTTAAATTAAAAGTACAAACAGTCTGAGTTTGTAATCATGAAATTTAGATTCTTAATAAGATTTGAAATGTTTGATAAGGAATATGGAATTTGAAAAAATGCAATAATTACTGTGCATGTTAATTTTCCCTTTCTAAACAATTTTACACTTATACTTTTAGAATGAATAGAGCTTGTATTAAAAGGAGTAAATGTAAAATTTACAAATAGAATATTTTATCCATACTTTTGCATTTGGAATACTGTGATAAGCGATAAAGATATATAGTTTAAATGAAATTTTTTTTCAAATAAACTGTGCTTCTTTTTTCTGCCTTACATTGGCGAACTTAGGAATAGCTGAACAGCAGTTTTAAACATCGCCATACGGATTTTAAAATTTTTAAGTTAAAATTAGAATATAATTACTCTTATGTTCTAACTTTAATATAAACATACATATCCCTAAACGTTATATTGTAGGATAATATGTAATAATAGTTGTGAGTCAATATTGTAACATGTTTTTCTTATTTTTAGAGCATTATTATAGATCTATAACATTGGAAAGAAATTCAATTTTGCTTATAGAAAAAAAAATAATGAGTGTAACGAAATGTATCATTTAAAATAATTTGTGTTTTATAATTAAACTAAGACATAAGACTTTTTTTGTTAATTAAAATAGTAAAAATGTTTCATTGATATTCCTAATTATAAAGAAATTAAATAAAATGCGAAAAATTCTTGATACTTATTTAATTGCAACTGTGGGTGTTCAAACACAAAAGGAACTAAAGCAAAGAAAAATTGATTTGAAACTTCTAATTTAGAAAAAATAATTATAAAAGAATTTTAAATAGCTTATCTAATATTCAAAAAATTTTAAAAAAATGCGTGTGAAGTTAATTAAATTTTTTTCTGTTTTCCCTGGCATCCACGAATAGATAACAATAAAATATATTTCTATAACGATCAAAACATAAAACATATGGAATACGGAATTTTATAACTCAATTACAAGATTTAACCAAACCTGCGAAATGCAATCAATTTTAGAAATCTAAATGAAATCCAAAAAAAAGCATTAAATTCATAAACATCTTTCATTGAACTTTGTAAAGACTTTTTAATTTAAAATGTGAACTGAAATATATCTTAATAAAAATATTCTTTAAAATTGATTAAAAATATTCAAATTAGAGATCAGTTCATTAAAATTAAAATTGTCATGATAATAATCCCATTATGAAGATTATCTTTTTTTGAAAACACAAATTTTATTTCTAGTAATGAAAATACTTTTTATAACGTATTATCTCAAATGTGCATGATTAAAATTGATTTCATTTTACAGTTTTTATAGAAAAATACTCTTCTACAACAGTTGTTACTATGACATCTAAAACTGACAAATAATAAGCATTTTTCAGAACAATTTTGATAAACTATAAATATATATTTGCAAATTTCTCGGTTAACAGTATTGGATGTCACAATATTTAAGTTTTATTCTTATTTAAAAGACATATTAGTATAGCCGCAAAAAAACGCAACTATTTTTCGTTCTAACAATAATTTTTTCTCTAATATGAACTCTGCTCATATAGTTTTGATTATGAAATGCCTCATATTATATTCCATGTAATTATTTATTTGCATAACAAACTTATGCTTATTTATTTCACGGTATATTTTTAAAAAGTGATAATATAGATGAAAAATGTTTTGTATTATAATACATGAAATTTCTCTAAATACATGAAATGTTTTGTATTATTTAACTCATTTGCTTTGCATTTAAAATATGACAATGATTGTCAACTATAATCGAAATAAAATGTAGTTATTATATATTAGACATCATATTTTCATTAAACAGAATTTTCTGCATCTTAGATATTTTTAATTACTAAGAAACAAAATTTAAAAAATAACTTTCGAAGTCTTTCTGAGATAAGACTTTTTGCTGTCTAAATAGGTATTACAATAATTCATATTAAAATATTTTATAAAATAATAATTAAAATTCTTATGATGTACAATACCTATATTCAACAATAATACTAAAAATAATTCTATTAACAATATATGTAAAGTGATTTTCATTATGTTTTTGTATGGGTATATAGTAAAATATGAAAACAATACTCAATGATAGACGTGAGTATTTTGATTATTTTAATATCCCGAGTTTTCGATTTACTCCCAAATATTTATCTCAGATTACAAAATATCTTCTAAAGATAATACTTTTAAAAACTATTAGAAAGAATTACTTCTTAAAATAAAACCATTTTTAATCTAGTACAAAAATGATCGTTTCAAATCGAATATTTTATTCAGAAAATGTATAACTGT
Organism: Latrodectus elegans; assembly: GCA_030067965.1. NCBI lineage: Eukaryota > Metazoa > Arthropoda > Arachnida > Araneae > Theridiidae > Latrodectus > Latrodectus elegans. The sequence goes on from CM057811.1 coordinate 18,518,323, forward strand.
TTGCCATAACAATGTCCTAAATTCACTTCCAAAATAACAACTAACTTCTTCTCTAATCAAAATTAAAATGAGTTTCTTGTCTCTTAAGCAAATTCATGCGTTGAATTTTTTTGAAAAAAGTTATTTAATAACATTTCCAAAGAGTTCAACAAAAATTTCTTGGAATTTGATTCAAGCTCAGGAAAGTAAGAACTTATAAAGTGACATTTTCAACAAGGGAAAGTTATTTAATATTTGGATCGTTAAAATCATCATTAACTATTCAATAAATATATTTCTTACTTTCTTTTCTTTATTAAATCTGCTGCAAATGAAATTAATAATTTTCTCTACTTAAATAATTAATGTCATAAAATCATTTAATTATAAATACGTGTATCAAGTTCCATAGTGTTCATGAAGTGATATAATTTAAAAAACTGTCAAGCACTTTGTTTTTTTTTTTAATATATTTACTCTCACGAAGCACCCAATTTTTAATAGTTAATTTATTATGAGACTAATTAATTTATGTTTGATTTGATATGATGGAATTTGATTCGAAGATTCAATGGACAGATATATATATATATATATATATATATATATATATATATATATATATATATATATATATATATATATATATATATATATATATATATATATATATATATATATATATATATATATATATATATATATATATATATATATATATGTATATATATATATGTATATATATATATGTATATATATATATATATATATATATATATATATATATATATATAGGTATATATATATATTATATATATATATATATATATATATATATATGTGTGTGTGTGTGTGTGTGTTATATTGCTAGGAAATTCAGATGAAAATAGTACCGACTTCAACATGAAATAATTTTTCAATTTTTCAATAAAGGGTAATTTGTATTCATTTTATCTAGTTAAAATAGACAATATGGTTATTTTCCAAATAATAAGCTTTTTGAAAACTCTAGATATGTTTCCATTGCGATACATAAACTTAAAATCAAGTTTTGCCTTCTAGTTTTTGAAAAAACTTGTAAAAAATATGACATAACATTTAATAAAACAAATCACAGTAAAAAACAATATGTAACTGGTTAAGTGCATTAACATAAATCAATATCCGTCCTATTAACTGTTTTCATTCATAATACAAAATCCTGTAAAAGAAATATTTAAATCAATAACTGAAAATATTTTGCAATGTGATTCAAAAAATATCCTAAAAGATGCGTTATATAATATATTTAGAATCAATAGACTAAAAAAAAACCGTTGTTTATCCAAGAAACGTTTTGGCAATTATTTGTTTAAAGATGAGATAATTTGAGCAAGTATCCAAATATTTAGTACGTTGGCCATTGGTTCGACTATTTTTGTGTTTGTTTCCCACCTGAAGTTTAGTTGTTCCCACTTTAAATTGTAAGTCTCAATCTAATTATTTCTCGTATGATAACAATTATTGTTAAGTTACAAATAAACTACAAGACATTGAATAAATGTATTAATAAGAATATTTTACGGCTATTAATTTATAGTTTATCAAATAATGCTAAAACTATTCAGATTTAATAAATAAAATCTAATAAATGCTTATGAAAAATATATTATCTGTCATAGTTGCACAATAAATTAACAAATTATAATGGCTTACAGTATAAAATTAATTCTCTCACACCCAAGCTGTCATTTTATATTCGTTAAATTCGTCTTTTATGAAATTTTCATTTAGATTAATATTAGTAAGAAATGTTTAAAACGCGAAATTTTCAATATTAATTTTTTCGAATAATTTAAAATATCACATAACTAAAAAAATTCCTAAATTTTATAATATTTGTTAATAAGTACGATAACATTAAGAAGGTGTGTGTGTGTGTGCGTGCATGCGTGCGTGTGTGTTTGCGCGTGCATGCGTGCGTGTGTGTTTGCGCGTGCATGCGTGCGTGTGTGTTTGCGCGTGCGTGCTTGTGTGTGTGTGTGTGTGTGTGTGTGTGTGTGTGTGTGTGTGTGTGTGTGTGTGTGTGTGTGTGTGTGTGTGTTTGTTTGTTTGTTTGTTTGTTTGTTTGTTTGTTTGTTTGTTTTCATGAACGTTGTTAATCTTTTTCATACCATAATATTTTTATTTAAACACTGTGATATCTTAAAAACTAGAATATCAGGCTTAACATCATATTTATCTAATCACAGTTAAGAATTTTTGATTTCCTATATCACATGTGCAATCCAAGTAATGATTTTAGATTGGAAAAGTATCCTTTTCTAATGAGATATAAGTACTTTTCTAAATTTCTGGAGCATCGAAATTATACTTAATGTGTATATTATTGCTCTCGTTCTGTTATTAATGTTAACTAAATGTGCTGTAAATACCTGTGATTGAAACATATAAAAGTAAATTCTAGAAGGTCTGAAGTAAAATATTTCATTTTCGATATTATTAACTATAATCAGTTGAATTGCAATAGAGTTATGTTTCTAAATTACATTACTGTTAATATATCATTAGAAGATAAATTACTTGAAGAAATCGAGGGAAAATAATAAGCAAATATACACAAAAATTGCAAAATTTACATCACCAATTCATTAATTTTATTATAAAATTATCAATTAATTGAACTAGAAATGTTTTGAATAAATTTTTAACAATAATTCAAAGAAAATTATGTTTTAATAAAACTAAATATATCAAAACTATATAAAAGTAATCAGAAAAGTGTTCTTAAGTGTATTGTGATTTGGATTAGTTATATTTCAGAAACGTACAGATATGATGAATCTGTTAAAATTTCTATAAGATGAGCTGAATATATTGGATATTGCTGAGATTTTTATAAATGGGGTAAATGGAAAATAATTAAAGCGTGAAAAAAATATTTGATGCGTGAATAAGTTATTTGGACTGTATAGAGAGGGATTGAATATGTACAATAGAAAACGGAGGCATTGCAGTTAAAACGTTTCACACGTTTGTGATTGCACATGCTCTACGTGACAAGCCACAAATTCTCGAGACGTCGAGTACAGTCATAAATTTCAAAGGACCAGAATCGTCAAGATAGAGAGACCACGAACTCATTTTTCAAATTTTTCGAACAGAAAACAATTGAAAGGTAATAGGAAAACATCATTTTTAAAATAAAATTTGAAATCATGTAGAATAACATAAAAAGTTATCAATTTGCTCTTTTCTGCCTTTGAGAATCTTTATCTTTAATAAGTGTTAATTTTTGAAGATTAGGAAAAATTGTAATCTTTAAAAGTGACATTTAGTTTTTGCATTTTTTAGTAAAATAGCTCTTTGCAAAACCTTCATAACTAAAATCAAGTATTTGTTAGTCCTGATGAATTTTTATATCATGTTTTTTATAGCAGAAATTTCTATTCCAAAAATTGTTTTGAAATACAACATATGTAAATATATAATTAATAAATGATTTTTACATACGTAAAAGAAAATACTACAACTCAAAAAGTTCAACATTTAAAAACAACGCATTTCTTTATACTGAGATCGCCCCCCTTACATAAAAATTATTATTTTTCCTTTTTAAAATTATTTATATTATAACATTTGTTGTAGAAATTTATTTACTTGAAGAGAAGTTAAATATCTGAATATTATATTTTAATTTGAAAAACTATATCATGAAAAATGGTGTTTTAAGTGAAATATATCATAAGTTTTACTTCTGCCTGAATTATTCGGCAGAAAATGTTTTGGCATGTTTAAGTATTTCAAAGCTATTTTTGCTTACAGTACTTCAAGTTCCTTAAAGTTGAAATACATGTCATGTCAGTTTTTCATTCTTTACTCTAGTGTCACGTCCACATGTTCCTCTTTGAATTAATGTTCATGAAATGGCAACAGTAAATAGAATGCTGCTAAATAGAATGTTTTGTAAAAATCATCGGATTTTTTATTATTAGAAATTTTGCTTAGCACTTGAACTGCAATTTTTCATTTTTCCTTTCTTTTCTGTATATGTTTGTAGTATTTTCGTCAAGTTTAGATAAAATGATTTTCTGAGTTTTATTTTATACACTCGTATATTTAATAAAAATGCATAATAAATACAAGAGATTCTTATAAAGACAGGAAATAATTTATGTCTGTTGCTCCATAATAAGGAAATACTAATGCAGGGTAATACTGAAGAAAATATGTAAACTAGTTTAAAATGCAAATTGTAGAGTTATATAATATTTAATCCTTTATTAAGTTTATCCGTTTATAAGCTTGAAAAGACTATAACTTATTCTAAGAATAGCATCAAACATTTGTGAATTATTTTTGAATAATTGGTACATTTTAGTCTAAAAATGATTAAATACATATTTTTGTGTCAGGTATAAATCTAATTTCTTATCCCTAAAATAATGGAATAAATTTTAACATTCAAAATAAAAAAAGAAAAATTCAATGAAAATAAAGCAGTAAAGAGCATTTTCTTAAGATTTTATCTAGTGGAATGCTTGTGGAATGTTCTGGAACGGGGCACTGCATGTCTATAATTCTACTGTTAAACGCTTCTAGAAATTATAATCAACACTTTACGGGAAGCTTATATAGCCTGCTGTATAGATATTCGGATTTATGATGTTTATATAGCTGCACATAATAGCCTTATCTTCTGTTGTTGTTGTTGTTGTCGTGTGACAAGTAAAAAAAGAAAAAAAGAAAGAAAAGATAAAAAAAGACAAGTCATGGGACCAAAGACATGAATCACTGCCCTGGCCACATATTCAGCTTTTTCTTTATAAAGGGTGTCATGGCAGCCGTTGGTGTTCATGCTGAAGAGGGCCGAGGCAACCGAGATGCAGTTGAAGAGATGCTTCGCATCCATTGGAACTCCTGTGTAGTGCCTGCATTCTGCGTAGGTTCTAGATCCGTCGGGAATGATTTTCATGCTCCTCATGTGCCCAGTCCGCATTCTGTGTAGGTTCTAGATCCGTCGGGCATGATTTTCATGCTCCTCATGTGCCCAGTCCGCATTCTGCTGATGGTAGAGGGGATACCAAGGTCAGGATTAAGTTCCGGTATTACCATTTTTTCGTAATCCCCCGAATAACTGATGCCTTGCAACACCTTTTGCATCGAAGCAACCTTATCAAAAAGGGGTTTTCCATTGCCTCGGGAGGTTGGACTTCTACCTGTTGATCAACAAAAGGTATTTTATTTCCCTTCTATCACCCTCTGGAAAACCAGTGGAGGAGTTCCCCTATCCACCACCTTGGGCACACTCTCTCTAGGGCTTACTTATCTTCTGTTAAATGACAGATAAGGAGTCAGTAAAGAATAAAACAATGCGGAGTTCAAAATTAAGAGATCTGTTCAATTATCTACAGGGTGGGTAAATAATGAATATTTGGAATTCAGGAAAGAACTAATTTTAATGAAATTTGACATAGGCATGTATTGATATATTGTAATATAAGCAATTGTGCAACAATTGTAAAACACACTTTATCGTAGGTAATACTCATTAGATACTAAAGATATGTATCAACTTTTGTAGAATAGAAAATGAAATTGGTTAATAGTTACATGGCCTACTGTTATAGACGTACAAACTTCGCAAAGATATTTGAAATAAGACAATTTATATTATCTTGTGGCAATGTTTCCGCTAATATGATGTTTTCAGTTACTGTGTTGTTATCAGAAGAAGTGAATTGCAATTACACTCCCAGAATTTAGCAGGTATCATCTATGAAGTTGAAATAGAGTGATCTCTGATTGACTAATTCTTCCAGCGATTATCCTCACTTTCTAGGAATGAGTTGACGAGAAGAGCTCTATGAGGCTTCACGTATCATCCATTAAAATGAACACAGTGCCAAATTCGCTTCTGAAAAGGCAAAACCACTGCTCCAAGACCTCATCCCTGTGCCTCACATCTATCTCACTCCCTCTGCTATTGACACAGAGCGGTACGCAGCTATTTAACATGATACTTTTGTAGCCATAATGGTCAACTTGGACATTGGAGGGTAGGTACCATGCTCAGGGTACTCTCCATATGAACCTACGGCAGAAATCGATGGTTAAACTGATTCGGGCTTCATCATCGAAGAAAACGGTTGCCTATTAACCCATAAATAAAACTCTATACTCTCTGAATTATGCTAAATAGGTTCTTCGGCTCGTAGAAGTAAGCAAGATGCAAATTTGAGATTTTCTAGCAATAAACCTTTTCTCACGAAATCTTCTGGAAGCAGTCCACCTTTAAAACTCGGGTTCCTATGGCCGTATACAAATAATGACAGAACTGAGAAGCCGAAGCATCCCTCTTACCCTTCACTAGAATACAAAAATTGCGATCATCTCAGTCAATGTGCTTCTTAGACAACGTTACTCATGCTTTTTCTCAATACATCCGATCTCCTAAAACTGTTTCCATAAATGTACAAGACGCTTGAGAGAGAATTTAATTCTCTACGAATCTGGATTTTATACTGGCCTGCATTAAGCTTCCTCAAAATTCGTCGTCTGATTCCATTACTCACTGTTACTGTTACAATTTGAATCAAATGATTGCTGCACAAAAGCACCGAGAAATTCGGTGAGGTGTGGTAGCCGACGGAAAGCAAATTTTGAAATGCGCGCTTACAAAGCTTGTTATTCCTCTACTTGCTCTATCAAATATATATGTACGTCTACGTATTCGATGTACATGGTTTACATCTTTGTCTCTATGTAGGGCTTTTACATTTTTTTTAATTCATTTTAAGAAATTCAGGAAAATATGTAGATTTTCTTCATTTTGATCACCACTGTAATAAGTCCATTATAGGAGGGTTACTCGGAAATTTTTGAGATACAAGCAGACGAGAATTTACTAAATAAAAAATAACGGTTTAATTTTAAAATACAAAGTATTTTAACACAGAAGACGATTTTTTACTGACTTACTTCAACTTGTTTACCGTAGAATAAATTTTAAACAGAAGAGAAAATGGAGTTGACGCGAGAACATTTTCGCGCTATGATTTTCCACAATTTTAAAGCAGGATTAAATCAAGAAGACTGCTTTCAATGGTTGCAATTAGCATTTGGTGATGAATCTCCAGCTCGTGCGACTGTATTCAGATGGTTTAGAGAATTCAGAAGAGGTCGTAATTTTCTTCAGGATGAAGAACACACAAGAAGGCCGCCGTCGGCAGTAATCCCGGATAAAGTGTCTGCAATACGGAAAATGTTAATGGATGATAACCGCTGTACCTTTCAAATGATACAGAAGAAACTAAACATTGGATCCGCAGCCATACACAAAATCATTCATGAAGAATTACGTATGAAAAAATAGTTTGCCGTTGGGTTCCCCATAATCTAACTGAGCACGAAAAGGAGGAGCATGTCAGAATTAATAAATAAACTCTTAAATTGCTAAATGATGGTGGCCACTGCATCATTTCTAAAATTGTAACAGGTGATGAAACGTACATACCTTTTTTTGACATTCCAACACATCAAGAAAGCCAAGTATGGGTTTTTGAATATGATCCCGTGCCGACAATGGTGAAAAAACAACGCGCACTGAAAAAAGTGATGTATGCCGTTTTCTTCAAAAATACGGGAATGATCAAAGCCATCAAGTTGGAAGGACAGAAGACAGTAACAGCAAACTGGTATATCACTAAATGTCTTCCAGAAATTCTACAAAAACTGAATGTTAGGAGACTAATGCTAATGACAATTCGTCTTCACATGCAGCCGGTTTAACTGTTGAGTTTCTTAAACAAAAACAAATTAATGTGATCGAACATCCGCCGTATTCACCTGATCTAGCTATGTACGACTTTTGGTTATTCTTTAATCTAAAAAAGAACTTACGTGGACGTCATTTTCATTCAAAACAAAGAGATTGATGCGGCTATAAATGCATTTTCTCAACTATTCCAAGAAATGAATGGCTTGAGGCATTTAATCTGCGGAAAATTTGTCTACAAAAGTGCATTGATGCTGGAAGAGACTACTTTGAACACACCTAAAATTTTGTAAGTATAACTTTAAAAAACTAGTTATATCTCAAAAATTTAAGGGTGACCCTCGTATCCTATTTTATTGAATGTATTCTTCGTTTGTTTCTCGGCCTACATTAAACTCTTGTGCAAATATTTTCCCTCATTTTCTGTTTTACAACATTAGGTAAACAAGTATTCATTATTTAAACCCATATCTTGTCAGGTTATCTACTTCTCCATAGTTGTTATTCCAGTTTCGTATGCGGTTTTCCACTGAACTGGAAATCATTTGGTATATTTAAAAATATTTCTAATTCTATTTTTTATTTCCAGTTAAATGTTTCAGTTTCAAATATAGAATAGCATTTTTACGTCCACTTATTAAAAACAAAGTGTTCTATACTTATTTTACAAGTCAACAAAGTAAAAGGAAAATATATATTCGCTCCAGCATGTGTGTATAGCCAGAAATGGAATCCGTTCTATATTGTAGCCTAAGGAGTTTTAACAGTGGTTGGTAAAAATTAGAAATTGAACAAATACTGATATTTTCTACAGAATACATTATTGAAATTTTCAAAAACCCCACCCGCATACTTTATTATATAAAAAAGCTGATGACCACCATTGCTTAATACCAGTAGAAAGACACTGTAAGACAGTGTGGTCATGAAAACAACCCAAACATTTGATGAAACTTTTCTCACTTTGATTTTCCTAATTATGATGAGCAAGAATGATATTCGTTGGTAAAGACTAATTTTCTGAAACTTGTTTTTAGATCTTGGTATCAGGAATCACTATTTTAAGATTTTAATTTTTCCTTGACTAAGAGTAAACTTATATAACATTTAAAAGAATATATATAAAGAATACTATAATTCATATATTGTTAAAACTGCTTTGAAAATAAAAATTTAGCATACTCTTCAAATTATTTTTAAGCACGAATGCTGCACTTTTCACATATTTGAGCACTGCACGTAACTTAATTTTGTTATCAGAAACTTTCTTAACTTGGACCAACTATTTTTCACTAAGATAAGAAATATTCATTTCAATATGAACTAATTTTGATCATCTAGAGAAATTAAGTTTGTAATTGAGAAAGTAAATCAAGCGGTCATTTTTCCTGAAAATGTTATTTCGAGAAGATTTTATATAAAATTTGCATCTTTTCTGATAAAATACAAATATTGTATCCAAATCCAAGTAATAATATATATATATATATATATATATATATATATATATATATATATATATATATATATGTATATATATACATTTTATATATAAAGATATACATTTTGTGATGCAGTCAAACAATTAAAAAATGTATATCTTGTATAAAGATATACATTTTTTAATTGTTTGACTGCATCACAAATTACAACTGACGAAAGAAGTTCCAAGATTTCCGGTGCTATCAAATGATGAGGCACATGCCTGAACTGCTAATCTTCCACACTAAATTTCGATCTCCTTTATATCAGAGTTAGGAAATTTAACAGGCATAAGTTTGCTTAAAATAATTTTTGCTTTGATTCATGATAAAAACTGCTACTCTTTGCTGATCAATAACATAAAATAAAGGAAATATTAAGAAATAGGTTCAAAAGAATCAATATGAAGGATTTTCACACTAGATGAACTATAATAAGAATGATGTGAGATGTGAATGATTTGAAATGGAGAATAAAAAAAGAAATATGAATAATAAGCTTAAATTGAAATAAAACATTATGTTTCAAATATTTTACAATTTTACTCATAAAGATCATAGAATATATAAATCATTTCTGTCTATGTCTTGAAAATAGTAACTGCTTCATGGATATGTGTTTTTCAGAAGTGAAGACAGGAAAAGATATTGTTCAAAACATCTTAAATTATTTTATTTGAAAAAGCTGAATACAATTATAGTTTTTTCTTAAAAGTATATGACAAAAATACCTTAAAATTTAAAAAGCAAGATATATTTTTTAAAGGAAAGAATATATAAGAATGCAAGAAATTAATTCCTATTTATCATTATTACTTTTTTTTTATAAAACTACTTTAAGAAAGCTAAGTAATATTATTTAATAAAAAAAAATTATTTAAATCAATCATTTTTTATTTTATTTTAGAAAATAATGAATTTGTCCGATATATTTTTTTCATACATGTTAGAAGAAGGAGTATATAATGAATGGGATATAATAATAAATGTGTGTAACATCAGCAAAAACAAATCTGCTGTTTTGCTTTTAGCGGAAATTTTTGGATCTGATAATTTTATCAAAAACTTAGATTTTATTATTCAGTTTGCAACAAAAATGCAGTTTTTATTGCGAGTTGTAGGGAAAAAATTGTATATACATCTCCAGTTCAGATACGATCAATTGCTTCATTTCATGATTTAGTAAAAAAAAAATTTGATACCTACACCAGATGTTATCCAAATGTCTGTTAATAACATTGATTTCTGAAAGACATTTCAGGGATTTTTGGGAATTTTCTATTTAACATAACTGGATATTAACAAAATGTTTTTGGAAAGTTCTATAATTTTTTTGCTTCATTCCATTTTCTTTTCAATTTTATTTTAAGTATTCTATGAATCACAGTTCTTTAGTTTTGTTTTAGTAAAAGCACATAAATGTTACCATTTGCTTTTGAAAACAAAAAATTACAATGATAATTTTGTGTGAACCAACTAAAGGAGTTGACAAATTTCCAAAAGAGGTAGGCTATAATTAATTAACTCAGAATCACGTTAGAGCATAGGTCGAAACTGTATTCTCGACGTTATGTTTTTGGTTAAAACTTCTGAGACTGCTAGAAAACCTTGTTGCATGTATCCTTACAACTCCAAGGGAAAAAAATCCAATACACGTCTGGAATCTTTGAAAAAGATAGAACTACTATGCATCGAATATATTTGTCAATTGTGTCAACTCCTTCTGAATCAATTATGATTTTTATTTTGTTTTATGCTAATAAAGACAGGGAAATGATCATATTTTCTAATGTTTTCTGTGCTTTCTTGCCTTGTGTGCTTTGTTTATACCAAAGCGTTATCCTTCTCTATGTTTACATGATTTGCTTGACAAGAGCAATGCTAATGATATGCGAAATGAAACTTGTTCGAAACAACCTTTCCTTCATTTCCCTATACCGAAGCAAGAAAGTGTTAACCGAGCCTAAAAACCCAAATGATTCTGAATCAATGCTTATGCTATCACTCCAGGAATTTTGCATAAAACTTTATATAAATAACCTTTAATACATGAAAAGCTAAAAAATGATTGGAATCCTTAAAAAAATAATAATTTGATGGGTAAATCTTGGTAAATCTTAAACATTGCACGCATTATTATTAGCGTAAATCATCAAAATACTCAAGTGTTGAAAATTATGCGTACACTGTGTATTATTAAAAGTTTTTGAAATTTACAAAAATTTCATAAGAAGTTGATGTGGATTTTTTTATTATACTAACAAAACGCAAAAATGCATCAAATGGATAATATTTAATTAAATTTATCATTAATTTTAATTTTATATTTAATAAAACATTATCCATTTAGTATATTTTTGTGCAAACATTAGATTTTTTTTTGTTCTAATCAGTAAATTTTGCAAGAACTCTGTATTAAGGATTTTATTTATTCTCTGGAAGTTTTTAACATGGTATTAAATAATAAAATCAAAGATATGTATAAATATTGCACTCTCTCTATGTAGGAAATATGAAAGTTTAAATTCAGAATTTTTACAAAATCATTGAACTTTTCAAGAAATATATTGCATTTTTTATCGTTGACATGAAAGAAACTATTCCCTTTAAAGTGTTTTCAGTATTACTGTTGTACATACATTCAAATACATTTGAGTTGAAAGAGAAAGATTTTAAAATCACAAATTACTAATGCGTTTTCTTCAGTATTATAGGACAGAGTTTTTTCTAAAGTTACATTTCAGAAGAACAAACAAATTGTCCGAAAAGTATCTATAAAAGGAAACTATAAGAAAGAAGTAATCGATAGTTAGTCATAAATTTTGTTACAGAAGCTAAATATCATGAGAAACAACTGCCGGATACATTTTTAAGAAACATTTTTGAGGTAAATTTCTGAAAAATGTAATACAAATTTGCTGAAGCTGAAATTTGCGACAATCTTTGGTGAATTTTTATCTGAAAGAAATAACAAAACAAATCTAAAACCATTCTTTACTGTTCTATAGAAGTATAAATGGAAAGGCATTATTTTCGATGGTATCGAAAATTTAAATTGATGGAGATTTTATAAAAATTCAAATCAAGCACTAAAAATTTATAGACATTTATTCTTCACTGTTTTTCATTTAAAGTATAATTGTGCCTAACTTTTTTCTACAGTAATAAGTTTAGTTTTTATATATAATTTTATCATAAATTTATAACAGTTATCTGTCTTCTGATATTCTTAATTCCTGTATTTACCCACACAAGTAACTTATCTACATTTTTAACTTATCTACATTACATATGTAACTTATCTACATTTTTAAAAATAATTTGGTGAATTGAACTAAACTTCATATTATAAGTATAGAGCCATTATACATATTATTTAGAAAGTTTAAAGACTCTTATTTCTACTATTATATATAAATAATTAAATACAAATTATTTAAAATGCTATGAAATATTAATTCTGTGGAAATAAATGGAATATATTTTATTAATTACTTTTTCAATTTATATTTCATAAAAAATTCTTTCTCGTATGAAAATGTAAATGAATCTAGCTGAGATTCATTCAAAGTGTATTTCATCCTGACACATTAACTTTCCTAACATAAAAAAACTCCCTTGTCATAGTTACAACATTATGCAGCGATATTCATCTATTCCTATTAAAACTAAAGATCAATGATTCGAACAATGAAATGATTGTTTTTAATTAAAGGTTAATTTCTTTTTGCTTACGCGATACTTTTTACATTAATTTCAGAATTATGAGATTTTGTTTTAAAAAATGAATTTCTAAATCATCTAAATTTAAATCATTGCAAACTGATGCATTTTTGCCTAATTTAAAGGAATTATTGTGAAGTATTTGTTATTAAAATGAACTTTTTTTATACAGAACAAGTTTCTTACAGAAAAAATGTTTCAAATTTAAATAGCCATATTTCATTCACTCATAAAATTATATTTTGGAACTGTGTAAAAATACACATGAAATATTTACTCATAAGAAGACAGTGAAATCGAGCAATTTTTGCTATCCAAAATTTCTAGATAAATTTCGATCACAGTTGTAAGCAACAAGGAAGTTTTTTAATAACATGATGAACTTTAAAACTGATCAGTCATGCAGTGTGCGCAGTTGTCTTATTTGCTAGTTGTATATTGTTGACAGGTGCATTTTCTCTCTTTAACAATTCAGTACTGACTATATTTTGAATATGTTGACTTGCCATCTTAATAGGTT
>CM057811.1:18531881-18624381 GCA_030067965.1 Latrodectus elegans
TTAGACTAGTATTTGATAAATTTAAGCATAATAAAATTAAATTAAATTAAGGTACAAGGAACATGTGATAAATTCATTTGTTGTAATTAGATCTTTGATAATAAATAAATACAATAAACTATGAATTCACATATAAAAGATTCTTAATTATGAATTAGGAAATTTTTTAATGTAAACAAACCAAAGTCATGATTAAATTTGCTTAAATACTCTTTTAATAAATTAACATGGGTAGAATACTTAAAATACATTGTACTTCAAAAAACATTTTTAACATTTAACTTTAATAAAAATTGATTTCAATAAGAAGCAAATAAGAATGTGTTAAATTTTACAAACTCACTGGAGAAATTCGGAAATTATTTTACAATTGAATGAGCCGTATGGAATCGAAAACAATGCTGTTCTTATTGCTATTACTATCCCCTGCTGTAGGAAAGCTTACACCAGGTCTAAAAATCCTCGACACACCACATTTCTATAGATTTAATCCTGTTCATCTCACAGCTGCTTATAAGAGGCTCCCAGACAATGAAGAAGGGGAGCAATACTGGCATAAATGGATCAAGGAGAGAAAACCCTTTCTCCATTCAAAAGACTCAAGCATTTTAGGTGGCAAATGCTAAATTTGTAAACATCCTAAATTACTTCAAACAATACAAAATTAGAGCAAAATAGTTGTGACCTCTTTTCGTTCACATGAAATAGGTTTCTAGAAAACAAAATGCTTTTTATGTAATTGGAATCTCTTTTGAAACTGACTCATAAATTAAAAGGCATTGACGGAATGGTTGCTGTTATCTATTCTGTCAGCGAATTACCACAAATCTTGATCAACTTTCTAATCTGATAATTAATTTCTGATATAAAATGCAATATAATTTATTACATTAAAATAAAATTGTGGTAGAAAAAGCTATGAAGTATAGTATAAATTAGGATTGTGCTTTTACAGTAAATCAACTACTCTGAAATCCACTATGAAAATCAACTCGAAAAATAAATCATCCACATGTGAGGAAATATAATTTCCTGAATTTCGTAAATAATGATATATTTGGAATCACAGATAATTTAAATATGTACAATAAGGTCACCAATAATATCACCAAAAAATTTTAAAACTTGAACCCAAAAAAATGAAGAAGTTTTATTCTGGCAATAACTTTGTTTTGTGTTAAATGTGTATGTTTACGAACTTCTGAAAATACAGTAGATGAACAGATCACATAGAAAAGTTTTTTAAATCCTAGTGATATATGTATAAAACTGAATAAAATTATTATTCTTTTGAATCTAACTACTTAATTTATGTTAAGGGGTAAGTTTTCTTACATTAAAATTAAAAATAATGTTTTTTATAAAAAATATGCAAACTATGCCAAAAGATATACGGAAATATAATTTTTTATATCTATAAATCAGACACAAAACCTGTCTTTGAGGATACATTATGCTATTGTTGATATTTTCTACATTTTAAAAGTAATTTTATAACTAACAAAAGTACTATATATATAACATAATCGCTTTCTATGTAAAAATAACTTCTGTTAGGTTAGATATTGGGTAGCGTTATAAATTATCTGCTACTTCAAACAGATGTGTATTTATAGATTGTTTTAATAATTTAAAATTATTATTTCATTATTTTAAAAGCTATTTAATATTTAATTTATATGACATCAATTCTTTTATGATTCTGTATAATTAAAGTGTTTCAATTGCAATATTTTCAAACAGAATTCATTATAAATGTCTCGTCTTTTTGGGCGCAGTGCTCATTGCAGAGTTTTATATTATTACATATTAAATTATATATTATTTTTCTTAACTAAATTAAATGAAGTATTTTCGACATAATTAAAAAGAACATTGCACTTTCAGAATTAATTTACATACTTACATATTCTTAAATAAGATACACTTGGTTTTCACATGAATAATTTAAATATATGTCGTTAGTTCCTATATTAATTTTATCTCTTAGTTTCACTTGCTTTTGTTTCAGAGTTTTGCATAAAATAACTGTTTCTCATGTACTTTAAGCTAAGCATATTTTAATTTCAGTCGTTAGTATATGCAAAACTTTTATATTTTCATGTTATATTTTTTATGCGTTTTTTAATATAATATTAGATATATATCAAGTAAGCTCAATCTATGAAATTATTAGAGGAATATGATGTGTGATTTATTATTAAAGAATTAAAAAGCATTTTTATCATTAAAATCATTGATATATATTTTAAGCTTTTGTAAAATAGTCAAGAAGAAAGCTGTTTCTGCAGTTTTCCTGTACAATGCATGATAATAATGAATGGTGACAGTATTGCCCCCTATTTCAAATCTGGGTGCAGGAGTAACCCAATGATATCTTTTCAGACGATTACAGAGGTGGAAGGTACCCACCGTTTCTTACCAATTTGATGCCAAATTGTTTATGATGTTAGTTCATTTCTGGAAAACATTTTTAGCATTCTGTATCTCGTTTTTGTTTCAGTAAATTTGGTAAATCGATTTTCTATTTTTTTTACTAAACACATTTCTATAGATTCACAAATGCAATTGATGTTTTTGAAAAAATATTAACTTTACATTACACGTATTTGTAAATTTTGTGTAATCATTTTTATTGTGATGCATTGCAAATGTTTTAGACGTCACTTTGTTTTAAACACGCTCGAAAACAAGTTAGATAATTCAGATTAATTTAAAAAATGTGTGAAAAAGACAATAATTCAAAATTTAAAAAATAGTTATTATTTATTCAAGATATTACACCAGTAATATAAAAGGAATAAATATTTGATATCATTTATATTTTTTTCAACCTCTGAATCTACAGGAAAAGATATGAAATAAAAATTTTAAGCAAAGATGCTAATTTTAAAATTGTGGAGAGACCACTCATTTTTTTAAGGTAACAGAATTTCGGGATGCTATGTGTATCACCGCAAAATTTATAATAAAATCACTGTAAAGTTTAATAATTCTTTTATTAATGCTAATTTCCCGACTGGCACTAATTACGATTAAGAATTATGACAAACGCTGTAAGCAAAAGTTCGAAATGGTAAATAACCAATGCTTTTCTTTAGACAAAAGTAATTGTCATAATATCCTACTATTAGGATTAATTAACCAACTTTTCAGCACTACAAAAAGCGGAAGTGACTACATTTGTTCCAGGGAAGACACCAACCGGTTAGGCCATCTAGGATTCCGAAAGTGACTCCATCTTCGTGATTTTGAATTAGGGACCAAGCAGATGACCCCCAACTTGGCTTACCACCAAAAGGAATAATATTTTAGGTGGAGATCATTGGAACCACAGTACATTTGGTTTAACCCAACCCCCATTAGTGAGCATGATGAATCTTTGTTTCGGTCGGAATTGGACTCACTATCTCCAATAACCAGAATGAATGGCCTCACTACATCTCATTTAGCTAAAAATAAAGATTTTAGTATAATTTTTATCACATTCTGTGCAGCCGTTTTCAAACAATTCAGGAGGCAAATTTAATAGACAAAGCGAAAGATATAGATGGATTTTTATTTTTATAGATTTAAATACATTCATTTCTTGTATTTATTTTATAGATTTTTTTTAATTACATATGATCGTCAATATTATTATCCATATATTTACAACGTAGTAGATGTAAAACTTTCGTTTATAAATCCTACATTAGCTTTCATTTTATTTTTCAATACAAATTTTAGTGACACTTTTAATTTTACATTTTTATTCTAATTACATAAATATTATCAAATTTTGATGACATATTTCTATGTTTATTGACTTTTCTTGAACTTTTTTATACATTTTTCTACGGAAAAATATTTTTAAATTATGAATAAATACTATTTTTGTATAAAAATGAGTTTTTTTAGAGAAGTTTATTTCAAATATCTTACATAATATTCCTTCTTTTTGAAATACTTAAAATTATGCTCATATTTCATTAAAAATACATTATTTTCACTTCAATATAATTAAATAAACAGAATCATAAACTCATTTTTCTACATTTATTTTAGAAATAATTTAATTAGGTATCTTCGAATTATTTCTGCATTATCATCAAATAATCTGAGACATTTCCTAAATTCCTAAATTATTTTAATATTAATTTTTCAAAATTATTTTCATTTCGTTTGACAAGTACAACATTGTTTAATTATTTTAAATAATTCTACAAATTTTTGCTGTTTTCTCTTTTAATATACATTATCAGTCATTGAAAAATTCTATATTTATATTGAGGATATTTGTATCCAAGTAAGTCTCTTTATCATTTGCTTAAAATATATATGTAGCTTTACATATTAAAAAAAAATCTTTATTATTAAATGTGTCCTGTATATTAAAATATTAAGAGATCTTCATTTGTATCTACGTATATTTCAGATACTTCGAAATATTTATCGCCAATAAAATATTTTACTCCAAAAAATAAATTGTAAAATCTATAATAAATCAAACTCGTTTTTTTTTTTGTCAAGTTTTCAAAATGAAAATCAAAACTATATATAGTTTATAAATTTAAATAAACAAATGAATCGAAAAAATGAGGAATAAATAATATTCTACAAATTTTTATCAAGAGTTCACAAATATAATATTTAAAAAAAAAAAGAAAAATCTGGAAACAAGAAAAAATAAGGTAAAAGATATCAAACTTTCATCCGTAACATCTATTTTCGAAAGATTATTAAACTCCAAACAAATAAGCGCCAAATTTGATGTGAAATATTTAAAAATACTCAGAGATAAAATAAGAAAAAAAATTAGAAACAGTTAATTTCCACAAATGAACTTTCTTTATTTCTTTTATACCAGTAAATGTTTAAGAATTATATTTTACCATAGATACTACAAAAGCTAAATTTAATAAAAATGAAAACGAAATCAACTAAACAGAAATTAAAACAAGAATAATAACAGAAACAAGATTATTAAATTATTATAGTTGATAAACAAGTTTTAAAAAGTATGTTCAATCACTTGAAATAATTTAAGTCAGGATTCCTTAAAACTTGTGGAAAAAATATTACAATAAAAACTTTATTTAAACTAACTAAACTCAGTAACAAATCAACCCATATTGGAGGCAAGGTTTATTATGTCCCATATCTGTTTTCATGAACCTAAGACTTTGGTTTGGAAGAACATATTCTGGTTAGGTTTGCAGCCTAACGCATATGTCCTGGTATTTAGTTCCCAATTGTAGCTGGTACTCAGTTTTATCAACCCAGTGAAGCCTATTTTACCCAGCCTGGGGATGTAACACTGGAATTGTGACTCAGGAGATTATATAGACTGATGTACTATAATCTTTTTAAAATATTTAACACAATAGTAAATATTATATTATATATTTTGAAAGATTCTTCTTGCATAAATTATAACACATCTTATTATGTTGCACAGAAAAGTAATAAATTTTATAATTTCAAATTTTTAACATATTTTAATTTTATATTTTTTATTTTCATAACTATTTTATAGACAATACTTGTGTTTGTGTCTACTAATTTCCACTTTTTCTCTTTAAGTTAACTGAGATAAAAAAAAATTTCAAATTAAAATGCATATAAAATACTTTTATATTTCCAAAAACCGTAGAATTTTTTCCATTTCAAATATATTTCCTTAAGTATTAAAAAAAAATAATAAATTTAAAACAATCAGAAGATTTTTACAATCAATTTTCTTCCTAAATTTACATTTTACATTTTTAAAATTAAAAAGTCTCTGTGGGATGGAGAGAGAGAAGATTGGAAACAAAAAATTATGAAAACATAACAAATTCTGAAAGGAAAGCGTTATAAAATGTGATGACGTTTCTCTCGGGTATTCAACATAGTCAAAGAAAAAATAGGGATAAATGAAAATCGATATAGAGTCATACTTACCATAGCTATATTCAATACTATAATTTTTTATAATTTTGATAATTGAAAATAGTATTATTTAGGTGTATATAGATCCTCCAAAGTTCATAGAAAATGTCATTGTCAAGTTTAAAAATTTGATTTATTAAAATGTTTTACCATTTTGCAGAAAATATTAATGGTATTTTAAAATAAAAGATATTTTTCTTAAGAATATTAAGAGTTTTTACAAAATTCAAATTCACAAGTTATGATAGTTTTTAGTAGTTAAAGGTAAATATATATATATATATATATATGTATATATATATATATATATATATATATATATATATATATATATATATATATATATATATATATATGTATGTATGTATGTATGTATGTATATATGATCAGTATATAATATTTATAAACTATTATTCACAACTTTTTTACACTCAATATTTTTTTATGTATTTAGGATTTGATGATAAATATCTCTTCTTTGATATTAGTGCTACGTATTTAAAAAAATATGCTTTTAATACATTTCTATGTATACTTCTTTTTTCGATGTATAAAATTTTTTTTATATTTTGATGATACAAATTGAATAAAGTTATTACTTTAAAAAATGTTATACTCAAGATATAAGTGACAAATCATCCAATTAAATTAATGAGTAAACACTGACTATAAAAAAGTAGAAAAATGTAAAATCAAATACAACAATGCTAGTTTTATAACCAAACAACGCAGCTACCAGTTATGGCAACATTATTCAAATAAGGTTTTATCAAAAGCTATAGAGTTTGTTAGATATTCTATCCAAATAAATGGATAACCCGCAGGAGGGCAATATTTTTTATCTATAATAAATGCAGAAAATTTATGGTTTTTGAGACAAACATTTTATTATTTTGCTGAAATAGAAAGTCCTTATGTCTGTTAAAGTGATAAATTTGGAAATTCAAAAGAAAATGCTGTCTAAAATATATTTAACAATGATATAAATACAACTGTAGCATGCTGCTGCTTATTTACAACAAGAAAACTTGCAAATAGAAGTGAAGTTGCAATAATTAGAAAATGGAGCTTAAAAAATAGAGGATATTTAACAAATTGAATATATTTAACCATAAGGAATAAAAAGTTACTAAGTGCATTATTTATTTATTATAAGTTATTATATGCATTATTTTCATAAATTTGTCAAGAATAAGAAATTTGAACAATGCATTCCATTTCTAAGAATTAAATCTAAACAATTTATTTCTGAAGAACAAAATTTGATCCTTTTAGTAAAATTGCTTTGAATTTTGATAAAATATACAACTTAATCGTTTATTACAATTAAAATCAGAGATGCAGATATATTTAAAATGCAGGTTTTGTAATAGTCGTAAACTTAAATAAAACTCCTCTGGAAATTTTTCTAAATGGAAAGAAGAATTATTAAAACTATAGATTATTTTGAAATATATATTTAAAATATGTTTAATTGATCAAATATTTGTAATTTTCAGATATTTTTAAACAAGATTTTGTTTTGGAAAACATTAAATTCATAAAAACAAAACTAATTTAAATATCATCAAAAGCAACAAATAGTTCGTTTATTTAAAATAAAGTTCTATATAAATAAGTAAATAATATCTCTGATTATTATTTTTTATTTTAATTAATTTAAATATTTATAATGTGAGGTACGCTAGTTATTATTATATACATAAGTGAGAAAATATTTATATAAATTTTATATCACTTTAAAGTAAACAATTCGCAGGACATGAAATCTAGAAAAATGCAAATAACTTACTTACCTACAAAAATAAAAAGGCTAAAAATTTAAAATTGCTATAAGTAATAAAAAGAAATGTTTATAAATTCAGAAAGTTTAATAAGTAATATTTATTATTATAATTGCAATTAAGTATATGATTAAAACAGTGATAAAAAATTATCATTTCAAAAAACTTGTCCTAAATTAAATATTTCAGTTAGTATTGCTTAATATCTTAATATAACAATGCATATTTAGAAATAGACATGTTTGATCCCGCTTACAAAAATGTTTAGAATAATGATAAACTTTATATCCAACTTAAAATTAAGTAAAATCTTAAGAAAAAGTTTGGTAAATAGTAATGTGTATTGGTAAAAAATTGGATTTCTTTAAAATGCATTATCAATTGTTTTTTGGACTTATGAAAGTATAAACATGTTTCCAGAATTCAAAAACAAGTAGTAAGTCTAAATATGAAATAAGACTACGCGTATTAGTATTCCTGATTACTTGTAATTATTATTAAATACTCACCAGTACGGTTAACTTATACTAAATATTAAATACCATCGCGTGAGCGTGTTAAATTCTTGCAATTAAAATTTAAAAATTATATTGTTTATTTAAATATATTAATTGATTTGTATTTAACAAAATTATCTGTTTATCCAATATTTTTTCCTGAGTTCTTATTTTGCACGATACGCTGGAAACAATAAAATGAGAGATTATTTTCAGTAAATAATACACTTTTGAAAGAGAATGTGAATAATTTAAACATCAAAATAATATGTGTGAGGTGTTACTTAAATTTCTATTATTATCCTAATATGTTTCCCTTTTTCAAACAATGAAAATTATTATAATTTATACCATTTAATTATTGGATTCATGATTGTTTCTATCCTTAAAAAGTTTATATTTCTTAGAAAATAAATAATCAAATTATTGGCCAATATGAAAAAAAATTCAAGAAACAAACTTGATTATAATCTTTGGAACTGAAAGAATTTTTGTTTATTCGTGAATGACAATAAATTGTCCTATTTTTTATGATGACTTGAAAGCATCTGCATTAGCTAGTGAATATATTAAATTAAAATTAGAGTCATTATAAAAGAAAACAAATGAATTTTAAGAAACAAATGAATTATAAAAATTAAATTTTTCTGTTAGTCAAAATTATTCCAAAAATATTCTAAAATGCTTGAAATAAATATGAAATGTATTTTGTATGATTAGAAACAGTTCATTATAACTGAAAAAGTAAAATCACAATAAATGTTTCGCAACCTATAGAAGAATATGTTTCACTGTCAATGCTGCTCTATAAAAAAATTCAAGTGTTATAAAAAGTTTAAAACAGTGATTCACAGATAATTTTAAATGTAAAAATGAAAATATATCTATAAATCCTCTAAAAATTCATGAATTTTTAGATA
This sequence comes from Latrodectus elegans, assembly GCA_030067965.1. Taxonomy (NCBI): domain Eukaryota; kingdom Metazoa; phylum Arthropoda; class Arachnida; order Araneae; family Theridiidae; genus Latrodectus; species Latrodectus elegans. Next base: position 18,540,996 of record CM057811.1, read on the forward strand.
GTAATGAATACATATTGTTATTTAAAGGTCTTTTCGTATTTGAAGAAAATATTCCCACTGTTAATAATAAATATTTTAGGCATAAATGTAACCCATTTAAAAAATTTATGAAAAATATATTTTTTTTAAATGATAATTTTCAATCTATGTCATTTTCATTACAAATATATTTAATAACTGAGAAAAATAATATAATTAAAATTTTAGCAATTGCTTTGTTAGTAAAAAACAATGTATGAAAGCAAAGATTGATCTTGGCTACAATTTGGTTGAAGAGGTAAAATATTATTTTTATTTATTGCACATTCTTCTATTAATTTGAGTAAATACTACAAAAATTTCAAAATGAAATAAATTAGCATCAGTTTGGCGTCAAGAAATATCTGATTATTTAAATTTTAACTAAAACTTTAAAACTAAGCTAACCCACTATATTCACTATATAGCTAACCCACTATATTCACTATATAGCTAACCCACTATATTCACTATATAGCTAACCCACTATATTCACTATATAGCTAACCCACTATATTCACTATATAGCTAACCCACTATATTCACTATATAGCTAACCCACTATATTCATAAAGTTAGTATTAAATAAACCGTATATGCTGTTAAACATAATATTTTTTCGCTGTTTCTTATTCAGAGGTAATTGGATTTTCTTATATATTGAAATTTTTATTCCTATAATTTTTACAACACATATATTCAATATTTATGCTTTGATTTTTCTTTCCAAAAATTAATTAATTTTCATTTCTAAGTCATAAATGATTTTTATATGCAATATCCAAAATCTTCCAACCCCGTCATTTAATAGTAGACTCTTTTTCTTTATATATTTCAATTTAAAATTTTAATTCTTAAATTTTGTAATGTTTAATCTATTGATAAATTAATGTCTCAGTTTTAGTATTATTTATTCAACGGAAAAATAAATTTTACTGTTTTAAAACAAATATTAAATTAAGTTCATTTGTATTCTTTTCTATGAATGAATTAAACTTTTAAACGTATAAGTAATTTTAAAGGAAATTCGTTGAGAAAATGTTACAAATTATATGGTTTTTGATTTTAAGCATTTATATTTCTTGTATAATTATGACAGAATATAATAATACATTCACACATAAATAATTCTGTTCAGCAAAACTTTAATGCAGAAGTCACAAAATATAAGCTAATAAATCTCTATTTTAAATTATAATCTTTAAAATTGAAGCTGGCATTTTAAAATGAAATATTGTTTTCATCAATTCCTTGTTTTCGAATCAGTTGACATCAGAAAAAGTAATATGAAATTTATTTCTCAAACATCACTTTGGTAAATAGTTTTAATAAAATGGAAATTGTTCTGCAGGTTTTAAATTTGATAAGAAATCCAACTCTTTTCAGTTTAAATTTTAAAAATTGTTTCTTGTGAATAACGTAATAAATTTAGTTCATGAAATAAGTGGAGCGAGAAAATTTGAAGATTCTCCATGCACTTTTAGGAGAAGCAAAAATACGAATCAGGTTATATTCTGGTGACACTGCGCATGCGTAGAACATGTTAAAACAGGGAAAGGCGATCACCCGAACTTGTAGATTTATTCTTGGTCTCGATAAGAGGAAATGAGGATTCCATAGCTGCTTTCTCGCTGTTGATTAAGTATTCAGAAAATAAATAGCTATTAAAAATAACTTCACAATCAGGTAGGAAAAAAAAAATTTTAATTATCTTTTTGAAAAAAATTATTAATTCTGACTCATTTCATTGGGCATTAATTTTAAATACATAACTGCTAGAGTGCATGTAAAATGAAAGTTATTATATTTTATGTATTAAGTGATATGTATATAAAATATTATATAAATTTAGAATAATTAGATTACACCTTCAAATTTGCATTGAAATTTTAAAAAAATCTTCCTGCATGAGAAATACATGAAACTTTGTGTTATAATACTGTCCCGTTACTTTACACTTTGAATTATTTTTTTAATGTTTTAAATCAGCTGTAAACTAATAACCTACTATTATCAATAATACTCCATTCAAAATGATTGAAACAAAATCATTTGTAGTAGTTTGCATTTAAATATTTTGCAATGAAATATTTTACAAAATAATTTCTCTACCATAAAAATTGCAAACAATTGCCAAAAAGAAAGAAACGGAAATGGTTGTCATAAACACTTATGTAAGCTTTACTGTGAAATTTCTTATTTTATGATATTTTTTTGCTTTAATTTTAGTTTTACTTTAATTTTATGAGTCTATTCTACATCTGCTATTGAAAAAGGATGTATAAAATAGCTGCTTATTCAAAATGACTAAGAAGCTTAAGAAATATTAGTTTCTCATTAGTTTTTACATATACTTTTATACTTTATTACAATTATATTTCATTATTGTATAAATTTTATGTCTTTGAAAGTTAGTTTTAAGAAAGTCTAGGCCAAATTATAGAAGTTTCATAATATTTCAAAATATAAATGTATAGACATTTTTCATAAATGAATATATCTATAATTATAAATATTAAGTAAGAACTCATATTTCAATTATATATTCTTTATTTGAATATGTGGAGATATTTATACGCTTTTTGAGAAATTGTTATATTCACTTAATATCTAGTCCATCCCTTATTTTATAGCACATATTTAATCAACCCAGGATCCAAAAATGTATTAAATGTGTGCTTACAGATACTTATCTATTTATTTTAAAAATATATTTCACTGAAAATAATTTTCAAATAAGAAAGGAGTTATTATTTGATAGAGAAGTTTTGTTAAAAAATAGATATTTTTATCATAACTGCAACTCTAAATTTTAATGTAGTTCTTATGCTGGAATTCAGATTTGAAAACTTAGTTCCAGATATTTGGGTAGATTTTGTTTAAAAATAACCAGATTTTTAAGTTAAAGTTAATTCAAAGGTTAAGAAAATTCAAGTTAAGTTTAAGAAAATTCAAAATACTTTTAATATTTTAAACAATATAATTAGTTGAATGGAGAACTGATTTAAAATGTTTAGCTACAAATACTAATATTATCATTTTAACGACAAAATTTCAATAAAAATATCTAAATTGAAGTTATATATAAAAATTAATTCAATTTATTAATATTTCTCAGAATACGAAGTACATTTAATAATTAAAACTATTAATTTTGCAATATTTATAAGTGCTATTAATTCACAAAAATTTGAATTAAAATGGAAATTGCAGCATGATTAATTTAAGCTTTAAATTTTTAGATTTGTTACATTTGATTATTTAAGAATAAAAAATGAGTTTCACATATTTCTATAAGATTTAATGATCGAAAATAAAAGTCGAAATAAACTGACAATTATTTCGGGTTTGAACATAAATGAACACCAATTTGAATGTTAGCTGAATCAGAAAATAAACTTAAATGCGAGGAATTATAAAAAAATAAACAATTTTAACTTCAATGTATGTTTAACTACTGTCAAAAACTCCTTAATTTACACAATAATTAAATATAGCAGGAGAGAGAGAGAATTGAAATAATGAAAAAATTGTGCGGAATCATAATAAATTTTCTGCAAAACACATTTTGTGCAAAGTTACGCAAGATTTCTTTCGTGTGTTTCATAGCCTATTCACCTGAACACTTAGACGAATACATTATTAATTTAAAATTCAATTTAGTTTTCCTTATACTTTTTGTTTCGAAAATTTTAATTTTTTTCACTTGAATGTCTAGAAATTAAAATACTTTTAAGAACATAAATTGTGCATAGCCAAAACATTTTGTATTAGATTCCGTAACAAGAATTCTTATTCCAAAATAAAAGCATCTAAAAAAATATTAGAGCCAAAAAGAATATTTATTTTGAATAAAAAGAAGTTATATTGCAGTAAGCAATTGAATGGAAGAGAATTATTTAACTACACAATATCACGTATTAAATGTGATGTGATAAACGTAATAAAGAATAAAAATTTATTTCTAGTAATTTACTTCTTATTTCTTAACTAAGTTTATTTTTCTTATAAAAACAATACAACAGAATTCCTTACATAATGTAATTTATACGAGGGTTATACTCTGAAATTTTTGAGATATGCGCAGAGGAGAATTTACAAAATAAAAATAACGGTTTAATTTTAAAATACAAAGTATTTTCACAGAAGGCGATTTGTTATTGACTTACTTCAACTTGTTTAACGTAGAATAAATTTTAAACAGAAGAGAAAATGGAGTTGACGCGAGAACATTTTTGCGCTATCATTTTCTGCGATTTTAAAGCAGGATTAAATAAAGAAGAATGCGTTCAACGGCTGCAATTAGCATTTGATGATGAATCTCCAGCTCGTGTTACTGTATTCAGATGGTATAGAGAATTTAGAAGAGGTCGCAATTTTCTTCAGGATGAAGAACACACAGGAAGGCCGCCGTCGGCAGTAATCGCGGATAATGTATCTGGCATGCGAAAAGTAGTAATGTATGATAATCGCTGTACCTATCAAATGATGCAGAAGGAACTTAACATTAGATACGCAGCCATACACAAAATCATTCATGAAGAATTACATATGAAAAAAGTAGTTTGCCGATGGGTTCCCCATAATCTAACTGAGCACCAAAAAGAGGAGCGTGTCAGAATCAGTAAAAAAACTCTTAAACTGCTATATGATGGTGGCCACCGCATCATTTCTTAAATTGTAACAGGTGATGAAACGTACATACCTTTTTTGACGTTCCAGCACGTCAAGAAAGCAAAGTATGGGTCTTTGAAGATGATCCCACGCGGACAATGGTGAAAAACAACGCGCACTTTAAAAAGTTATGTATGCCGTTTTCTTAAGAAGTATGGGATTGGTCAAAGCTATCAAGTTGGAAAGACAGAAGACAGTAACAGAAAACTGGTATACCACTAAATGTCTTTCAGAAATTCCACAAGAGCTGAAAGTTAGGGGACAAATGCTTCACAATGAAAATGTATCTTCACATACAGCCGGGTTAATAGTTGAGTTTCTTAAACAAAAACAAATTAAAGTGATGGAACAACATCCGCCTTATTCACCTGATCTAGTTATGTGGGACTTTTAGTTATTCTTTAATCTAAAAAAGAACTTACGTGGACGTCGTTTTCATTCAGAAGAAGAGATTGATGTGGCTATAAATACGTTTTTTTCATCAATTCCAAGAAATGAATGGCTTAAGGCATTTAATCTGTGGAAAATTCGTCTACAAAAGTGCATTGATACTGGAGGAGACTACTTTGAACAAACCTAAAATTTTGTAAGTATAACTTTATAAACCAAGTTGTATAGCAAAAATTTCAGAGTGACCCTCGTATAACATCAGTGTTTTTATTAATGCAAAAAATTTAAATCGGCATCCATTGAAGAAGTAAATCTTGACATTGTTCACATAATTCCCCGACAGAAATTTTCAAATCCTTTCGAAGCAGCTTTTTGTCGGTCTTGAAGTCTGTAATGAAACAATGGATTAATCTGACAGGGAAAAGCAAATCATTTTGTGCTTTGGCTTCAGAGACGGCTCAATGTCAGAAAACACAAAGATAATGAAGTATTCGCTTTTGGTGTTGAAGAATATAATGCTGTTCAGAATGCCAGTCATAATGTCACCATTGAAAATAAATAATACAAATATTAAGAAAATAATTAAATCTCGATTAATTACGTATATTGATAAAAAGCAAGTTTTTAAAAGTGTGAGGCTTTTCGAATCTTAAATAGATTTCTTTACTTTCTCATTTTGTATTTTTCTTTTTTGCATTAAATACTAAGGAAACTTATTAAGTTTTTTTAACATATGAAATCTTTCAAAAAAAATTCCTCATGATCATTTTCTACGTGAAATTTATTGTTCAAAATTAGCATCTTTAACTTTGGATAGAAATTATATTTTTATAGAGAAATTGTGTTATATTATTATATTTATTATTTATTTAAAAATATAAATTATATTTTTATAGAGATTCTTAGTGAACATTTCTTCAAAATCAGTTGAGTAATAAAATGGTTTTTCATATACTGCTGTGTAGCATTTTTTTAATTTTTCATATATTATTCATGAAATATCAAATTGAATGAAATTGAATTGCATTCATGACTAACAAATTACATTAACATATGATGCTTTCAATTAAAAAGAAGTACAAGAAAGTAAAGAGCCACTGATTAATTATTTTTAATTTTGTTTATATTTTTTCTGCTTATTTAAACCTTTTTTGATTAATTAATCAATTTTTTAGTAAGACCTGATATTCGATGTATTAAAAAAATAATTTTACGAACTACAATTAGAAGTTTATTAATTTCTATTAATTCAAATTTTATATATATATATATATATATGTATATATATATATATGTATATATATATAATGAATAAATACTCATGAATAAATAACCACTCTAACATGAAATTTCTGTTCTAAGCTTAATTAAAATTACTTCTCCAACTTAATATCGATAAAATAAATTAATCTGATATTAAAAATTAGTTTTTAACGCATAAATCATGATTTCATCACACAATTAATTTGTCATGTATGATATGGATATGTACCTCATCCAATGTTTCTCATAAATTGTTTGCCAGGGGGGCTTCATATATCGTAAATACAAAATAATTAAGTAATAAAAACGTTAAATATTTGTGAAAATTACCTAAGTATTTTGTTATTTGGTATTAATAATTATAAGCATATTTCGATGGCATTTTGAAAACAAATGTCTCAACTTGTTTTATTTTAAAAATATTATTTAATAATTGTAAAAACAGCACAATAAACCTATTTTAAATGTTTAACAGTTTCATTTTAAATTTTCCAACCCTTTTTCTCTCATTTCAATGAAGAATAAAAAATACATTTTTCCAAAACAATTTAATATTTTTGAGCATATAGCATTTAAATATCTGTAATTAGGAAGAAAAAATGCTACTTAAACTTCTCTCATTTAAAAAATAATAAATCTTAGTGTATATTTATTTGTTTGGGACGACTCCTTTATTTTGAATTATGCGTGATTCTTTAAATTAAACTAAATAAATTTAAATCCTGTATGATAATTTTTCTTATTTTCTCTTAATAAATATATTTCATTTTGCATTTTTTACTATTTATTAGTATTTTTTCTCTGTGCGTGTGAAAGAAGTTATACCTTTATATTCTATGCTTGCTATTTGAATCTTATTTTTTTTCGTAATTGCAACTATTATTTTTTCCGATTTTGTTGCCTCAGTTAATTTAATTTGTCCAACTAATTTCTTTTTACTGTCTCCATATTTTTGCACAATAAGACGTAATTAAATAATTGAGAAAAAAGGAAAAAGAATAAGAAAAAAAAGAAAACATGCATTTCCTTCACAGTAGCAAAATAAGTGCATCATAAAGTCAATTCTAACTTTAACAAAAAGAATTACATAACATTTTAAGATAAAAATGATAAAATTATTTAAATGAAAAGTAAACTTACATTTTTTGCTAACGAAAATGAATAGTGACAAAATAAACACTACTATGGAAATTAACACTTTATTGCTCTTTTTAAAATGCTTACGCATTATAAGATCAAAAGTATTTAAAGTTAAATATAAATTTTACTTCTTTTTTATTGCTGACATGATTAATACATGAAATTCAAAAACTAAATTTTAAATAATTTAAAAATTATTTAAAATGCAATATATTTGCTTAGAAATAAGTAATTCAAATTTTGAGGTTAAATGTTCCATTGAAAATTTTCAATGCATTTCAAAATTTGTCAAAAATTCGTCAACCAAAAATTAAAAATTTACTAATACAATTGCTGACAAATAAAATTTAACTTAATATCTCCAACATCAGCTTATGGTTGAAATATGGTATACCACGTTAACAAGCGGGATTTTTAAATAATAAAAAAGAAAATAATATGTATTAAAATAAGAAAATAATAAAAATAGAATAAAAATATAAATAATTAAAATAGAATAAAAAAGAAATATCTGACCAATAGGAGTGATTAAAATTTCCAACCCGCATCCTCATTCACAAAGCTTATGTATTTAATATTAATATGGAACATTACCTGTATTCTTTTTTCTAAGAAATCTCGTAACTTAGGTACATGGAAAAAAAAGAAATTATTAAGAAAAATTGTAGAAATTGTATAATCTCATTAGCATGCTTAAATAACACATAAACAGAAGATTATTATGCTTTTTCTCAATTAATTTCGCACAACCATATTATGAAGAATACATTCTATTGTTGTAGTTACTTAAGACACTTGGACAAGCAACTCGCTATTACATTGGCTTGAGAATTAAAGTCAATAGGGTGAGTCTTTCTTTTAACCAGAGCACCACGAAGGTAAAAGTACGACTTTACTCTTTAATTCCTCAGATAGAAGGCACCACCAAAGGATCCATTCCCTCAATTTTGACACTGATTTGAAGGGAGATACATTCGGTAGTATAATTAAAAGTTTCTTAATGGATATCCTCAATAACCATTCGACATTTTTATTATCCCTGTGATAACATTCCGCCATCAAAGTACATGGGCATACTTTTCTAAAATATATGTATTTGTATCTAAAATATTCCAATAAATTATAAAAAGATATATTTGAATATCATGGTATTTTTCACAGGGATAGTGATTTCATTTGCATTAGAATAATAACTAATTTTCACTTTAAGAACAGAATTTAGAAAGTTTGCTAAATTACATGCATTTCATCATACAATCCCTGAATTTGCCCTATAGATTCCAGGTGAAATAAAATTCTACTTAAGATAACTCTTACAAACATAAATACTAGTAATTTGAGCATTGTATGAAATAGTTATGAGCTTAGTGCCATGATTTTCTTCCTCATTTTGAAAGCCTTGCCGTCACACTTCAATACTTATTTAATGCATGAAATACCCAAGACTTATTTTTATTCCATCAAATTCTGTTGCTTTTATACCTGGGCACATGATATATTTGGCTGCATAATGTAGCAGTATGATTTTCTATTCCTTAATTAAAATTTCAATGTTTCTTCCATTTAATGGTATTCGTTACGATGTCTTTCAGGACAGATTGACGATACGTTCTTTGATGATATTCACTGTTGATTTTATAGATTTCTTCATCATGTCGAAAACAGTATTCCCGTTTAATTAACTTCTATAATGAGTATTATACCTAAAATATTAATTAAATTTTCATATTTCTTAATTTTTATATAATATTGTAATTTTTTTATTATCGACACTGCATCTGCAACTTCTACAGTATCATAAGGTGTAAGGAAAAACAATTTTTGAAAATGATTATAGCCTGGTAAAAGTTAAAATATGTATTTTATTTTTACAAAAAATTAAAACAGATTATTTATACATTTTATTTTTATTGTTAATTATAAAGAAATTATGTATATTAAATTGTAAAAGTATTTGAGTTCAATTTCATTTAAAAAAATAAAATAAAGTAAAATTTTCTAATGTAAAAAGAAAATATTGATAGGAATATGAATCAAAAAATAATAATCTTCTAAATTTAAGGACATACATATGAAATAATATAAAAAATCTTATCTAGTACATGAAAAAACCTAACTATTAATTTTTTAGTACTAATTCATAATTCTCTCTTCCATTCCTAACCTAGAAATATGTAACAATGAGTACTTATTCATATGAATATTAACAAATAAAGTTTTAAGAAATTAAATAAAAAACTTATTCAAATATGTAAAATATAATCAATTTACAATATAGATATAATTAAAAATTGACATGTAAATTAGTATAAGCGATTTTCACACACTTAATAAAAATTATTTAAAAACTAATATGTAAAGAAATGTATCTCAATTTGGCAATATCATGCTCTGTACTTCTTTGAAATTATTAAAATTAAAGAAGTGTTCTCTAGAAATGGGCTTATTATTGACTGTAGTTCCTTATTTTCTTTAATCATTTTCTGAAAAGTTGTTCAGCCAGTTTTAAGGACCTCTTGGTGCACTGTGAAATGCTCGAAAAGAATCCCACAGTCAATAAGGAGCTCTACATTGCCCAGCTACACCGCATGAATGAGGCTGTTCGACTGAAAAGACCTGATTGACATGGTCACACCATACTCCTTCACAACAATGCCAGGCCCCATGTTGCACAAAACGTCAAAGCCGCAGTCCATGAGCTCGAATAGAATGTCCTTCAGCATCCGCCATATTCTCCGAATCTTGCACTGACTGATTACCATCTTTTCCGCTCCTTGTCAAACTATATGAAGATCGTTACCCTCGATAACAAAGAGGTCCATCAAAACTGACTCAACAACTTCTTTGGCACCAGACCAGGCAATTTTAGACGGAACGACATCAACAAATTATTCGAAACGTGGGAAGAGGCAGTAAACAGCAACGGCGAATATATAATTGATTAACTTATTGATATAATCATTGTTGTTTGTTTAAATAAAAGTTTTTGGTAAAAATTCTACGAACTTATTCCCCAACCTAATATTTTTATTTAACTTTTCTCTAATACATTCTGTTGTTTCCCCCGTATAAATATATTTAACATCATAATATAATATGTTTTAAATAGTTATATAATATTCTATAATATTCAAGTAGAGAAATTTAGGAATCTTTTTCCATTTTCAGAATTTCAATAATATATTTTTAAAAAATGCTTAGTTTCAAGTTTTCAGCTAATTATGAAATTAAAAAAAGTTTATACTGCTTTCAATGTAAATTAACAGACTTGAATGTTTGTTAATATTTTAATTTCATAACAACAATTCTACTTGCATATTTGCATATTCAGCATGATAATCAATTTGGTTTGCACATATGCAAGGATATAATTATCTTCAGTAACTTCCCTACTATAAAATAAATAAAGTAAAATATTTATTCATTCGAAAATTTATTTATAATATAAATAGTTAACAAATTGTATATAATCTTATTAAAAATATTCTGTATAATTTCTTTTCCAAATTCTTGGAAAAGTCCAGAAAAAAATCTATGACAGAATCGAAAAATGGCTAATGTAATGCTTATCCATGCTTTTTTTTCGAGTTTTTATTTAAACGCAATATTAATAAATTATCCACACACATAGTGTCAAGAAATATGAAAAGCTTTCTACTTTTAGAATTCTCTCTCTCTCTCTCTCTCTCTATATATATATATATATATATATATATATATATATATATATAATACAAGAAATATAATACATAAAAATATATTTATCTTCATCGTTAAGGATGCACAAAAGCTGCTCAAAAATAACTAATCCAATCAACTATAATTATAATTCCTTTTATTTGCATAAGTTAACAATAAATACTTACATTACCTTAAAAATATGTTTTATTGTCATTCTTTAACTATTCAATCTTTACATATGTGAAAAAGTTTGTAATGAAATACTAAAGAATAATATATAAAAATATTTGGGGTAATAATAATATCATAATACATACTAAATAATCTGTGATATTCATTACTAAAAATATTAATATAAAGTATTGAAAATGTGTGTGAACTTTTATTTCGTTTTAGGTAAATAAATGTCGAGTTATCTGAATGTGTAATATGTAAACATGAAGTACTTCAATAGCTCATTTGATATTCAGTGGACTCTCACACAATACGTGAGGTACGATTCAATATCTTATAGAAGTTGAAATGTAGACTTAACGTATATTAGGTATCAGTTATATTTGCCTTATAAATAATAACATTCTATGGTACTGAAAATAATAATATTCACACAACTGAACACACAGCATTTTTTAAAAATGAATTAATTGCAATTCTAATAATTCTTAATTATTACAGCTAGATATGTAAATTGATTACTGTTTAAGGTATAAAATATTATCATTTGTATATAAATATTTTACGTGTGATAATTCAATATCGTATTAGTATAAATTAGAATATTACGAGATGTACTATAAATGGATGCATGGCAAAACTTATAGTATTATAAATTTAATAAACGTAAAGAAATGCCATACAGATAATATTTATTGATATTTTATTGATATAACTTCCAGTTAAGTAGACATACTCACTGAATGGAAAAAAAGATAAGTTTCAAAATTGATTTATATAAATGACGGATTATACAAGTACAAGTTAATTATTAAACTAAATTAACTTCATGATCAAAGAAAAACTATCCCCGCTCTGTCAGAAGATTAATTACCTATCTTTACTAATTTGTAATTTAATAAATCATAACTTAAAAAACGTTCTAATTATGTTTAGAAAGGGTATATTCTTATTTACTGAAGTTTATACGTATTTGAAAAATTGTTAGCAAATCCTTTTAGGCTATCGATGTCTATCTTACTATTAGAAAAGTGTGGTTAGTTGAAAATCTTTTATGTAATTTTCAATCAAATTTGAAACTTCTTAAGTTTGATTTTCCAGTAGTTGATGAAAAGAAAAATATTTTTCTGCATCATAGGAACAATTATGATTTTACTAAGTTTGAAATTTCAAGGATTGAAATATGTCACACTACGAATTGCGATGTTTAGACTCGCTCAATACCTTTATAAATTAAACAAAAAGAATTTCATTTAATGCCAGGTAGTTTTTACTAATTTTTGTTAATTTGATGTAACTTTTTATCTGTTGTTTTAGCTATATTAACCAGCTTATAGTTGTAGCTAATTTTACTGTTAACAACTTCAACTCTTCATTACTTTTTCTAATTATTAATCTTATGTAGAATTTGCAAATAGAATAATAGCATAACTATGATTACTACATTTTATTATTTCTGTAAATTAAACTTTTTTAGTAATGACTGTTAGTTAGGATTAAGTTTTCATTTATACAAATAGCGTATAATCCGAAATAAATATCATTTAAGCTGTTTCGGATTGTCAAAATTATTTTTTCCGATTACAGTTGCTATTTAAAACCTCTAAGTTTTCTTTTTTTAATTTTATTTTATGCTAATTATTTGCCAATTTGACATGAAATAAAAAATGAAAATTATTTAATTTTTAATGGAATTTCTTCACATTAGGTTTATGAGTTTACATAAATTTCTTCAGTAATGATTGTATTTTGCAATAAAAACACTATTTCTTATTTTTATGGAATAGCATATACGTAGCAAATAGTATGAAATACTTTATGAACCCAAAACAATGAACATTGATATGAAAATATTCCTAAAACTGCGTGAATGTTAAATTATTAGTTCAGTTTTTACAAAACTTAAAATATATGTCAAATGTGAATCTGCATATACTAGTAAATTATGTAATAGGAAATAATAATTATTATTATACAGTTGTTTTATAGAGTATGAGACTTTTAGAAATTAATTTCATATTACAATGAAAAACATGCTTTAAAAATTATAACAGAAACTCATAAATGTAATGTAGATAACCACTACTGAATTCGAAAACGATTTAAATTTCAAAATTGATAAAAAATAATTAATATATTCAAAGCTGAGATAAAAGAAAGTGAAAATAAAAGTTGAAATTAAATAAAGGAACCAAAATACATGATTAAATTATGCATCTAAATACCAAGTGAAGATCAATTGAAGAACATAATTCTGCAAATTATCTCCGAAAGACGAAATGATCTCATTGTGAATACTAAAACTGTCCTATTAGTTTCAGACACGTTAAGAAACAGGAGATGAATTTAATAACTTTGCAAAGGTCATTATAGAGCAAAAAAATCTAACCGTTTTTAATACATTTAGCAAGAAAATATTTCACCTGGAATTCTAAAATAATACAAAATAAGAAAAGAAAAGATATCATACACAAATAATAATAAAAATATCGAATAGGTGTAATGGACTCTATTCGTTGTTCATTGTGCAATCATGATGGTATATACAATACTCACTGCAAGAACTGCCCAGAAGTCTTAAAGTTTATGACTAGAGACTATTTTAAGGCTACTAAAAGATTCTTGTTTTTATATTTGTTCATCTTTTAACTGGACTGCTCGCCGATTAATGACAGAGATGCCGAGGACGGGATGAAAAAAAGCATTTACAGTAAATTTTCAAAAATTCATGATTACAATTATCAATATTATAAAAAAAAATAACACACTGTTTTCTTCATAATGATTTACTTCCTTTAACATGTTCAAAGAAAATTTCTGGTTTGTGGGTATTTTACAAAATACATTCTTTCATTGGATCTATTTCCCAAGGTTGGTTGGGTGATTTGTTTGTCGCTCAATGGTCATTTTTTGCACCCAAGGGATGGTGTGCAAATGTGGATTCCGAACCACTACAATCATCCATGCCCAAGCTGGGATTAGAACCCACAAACTGTTGAACGGAAGGCAAGAGCGTAAACCATTCGGCTACCAGCTCGGCATCACTTTCCCAAAGACATTCTATTTTTATCAAAATAACGTATTTACATAACAATATATACATTATAGCAAATTTTGGTATCTTGTTTAAAGAAAAATTATGCTAATTTCGTGGTCAAAATGTCTTGAAATGGTATAAAATCTTTTCTGTTGATTGCAGTTTGAAATTGGAATTTTAAAATAACAGAGAAAAAAACAGCAAATATGTGCAAAGTCAATTAATTGCAGGAGACACATACGTGATTTTAAATAATTGATAATTACAGAAGACACGCTTTTTACGGTTAAGTTATTCATCCACTTTTAAATAAAATAGTATGATTTCTGAGAAGAATAAAAATAAATTTGGTTCTCTTTAATAAGAAACATATTAGTCAGATATGATAACGATTTTCAGCATGCTTAGATGAGTGATTCTCAAACACTGTACCTCTGAACTTTTGCGTGCCATCAAATTTTAGAAATGTATGTAATAAAAATTATTATGGATTTTTTTAATACGAGTATAGCAATAAATATATTTTTGCTTTTGTTTTACATATTATATTATTATATATTCAAAATTATTATCATAAACTGTTTTATACCGTCACACAATTACAGGAAAACAAAAATTTTTAAACTTATCTATTTCTATAAGGGCCGCCAAATTTTAGAATCATTAAAAGTGTGCCGTGACAAAAAAGTTTGAGAATCACTAGCTTAAATTATTAATATGCAAAAAAAAGGTTTATCAACATGAGTGGAAAATACTTTGTATACTTGAATTTCAAATGTTTTTGTATGTTGGTTTATTGGTTTTTATTAATTTTCTTCATTAAAGGTTCATTTTGCACATTTTTAACTAATTTTACATATTCAATTTAAATTTGTTTACTAAGATTTCACTAAAAGAAGAGACAACTAACAAAATTACTTACTTTTTTAATTTTCAATTAATTAATTTAAATATATTTCGCACACACAATAAATCAAGCAACATTTAATTCCCATACATTTATATAATCAGGTGTTTTAAACATATATTTAATTTTAACTATATTTTATCAAAATTACATATACAAATAAACCAAATTTACGTGTTAAAATAAGAATGCATAAATACTTTTGCTAGAATAACTATTTATCAATAGAAAATATTTTTTATCTCTCTATAAGATGTTTTGTATCAATGAAAACAAGTTAGGGCACAAAGTATAAGTTGGATCGGAATTTCCTCATCACAACTGTAAGCAGTTTTCTTTCAGGGAAGTTCTCTAAATCTTTTTAGTTTCACATGTCACATCTATTTTGCTTAAAGAAAAGGTACTACGGATAAATCTGAAATGATAGGAACGCAGAAATTGTTCCTTTTCTTTCATGATTCAGCACTTTCGTCCCTCATCTTGCCATCTGTTGCCAATGTTTCATTCTAATTTCCATATCAGTTTCTTTGTGCTTTACTATAACTCCTTTCAAAAACTTCTTTCAAAATCCGCGCTGTGGTACTATTATTCTTTTCACACAATTTTCCGGTTTCTGATTGCAATTTAAAACCAAATTCTCCTAAGAATTTATATTTCTTAAGATAATAGATTTCTTAAATAAACAAGCAAGAATATGCTTGTGTGAACTATTATAATATATATGTATTATAATAGTTCACAGAAGCATATTCTTGCTTATACGATTATATATATACATATATATATATATATATTGTAGCTTAATACAAAATGCTTTTAGTAGTTTAAAGATTATTTTAAAATATTATATACCCATGAGAAGTAGATGGAAAATTTTTCATATATCTCAATCTTAAAAATTTAGTTCTACATGCTTTCATCACAAAATTTATTTTATTTTTTTTAATTTACTTTGTCAATTTTATGATAACGTTCTAACCTTTTGCATTTGATATGGCATGCATTATATTCATTAGATTTATAGATTTAATTAATATCACATATGTTACGATCCATTTATATTTAAGTTTCGAAAATTTCTTCCAAATATCTGGTGGAAACTGAATACATCAAAACAATAGTGGACATTTTTTTTTTGGAAATTCAAATGAATACAATTTTACTGAAGCACAAAATACCTGCTGAAACAAAAATTCCTCATATTCTTTTTCGGTTAAAGATTTCTAGTTTTCACCCTGTGAAGCTCAGTGATTTTGTTATTTAAAGTTAATTATGGTCTCTTTTTATATAATAATTTTTTTTAGCTATTTACTGTAAATAATCAAAATTCTTATCTATACTTTCACATAAAGCATTAAGGCATTTCAAAAATTAAAAGTAAGATTCGAAGTAAGATTGAAATTTTTCAAAACCTACCAGAAGAATCCATATGGGAAGTTTGAACTTTTTACTGTTAGTACGTTTGGCATAGTTTCAGCGTGTTTGCACTAATCATTCCAAGTAATTACATTCTCATAAAAATATCAAGAAGTAAAAATTCGCAAAAATGTTTGCCTTTGTGAAATTATGTATTTACATTTAAATGCAGCAATCTGACCACAATATATGCAGATATATTTTAACACGGTGTTTGTTCATCTTATAAGTTGTTGATGAAGGGAAATATATAAAATTCGAATAAGAAATACGAGTTGCCATTCGTATAGTATACAGTGAATTTTCTACATACTTTTCAGTATTAGTAATGATGAATTTCAAAAATATTTTCTTAGTTACCCAAATAATGTCTTGTAAGTTTGTCATAAAATATGCTGCAATATTAAACTTATTTTTTAATAGCCCAATGCTGTTATTTCATCTTTTGATACATATTTTACAACCAAATCCTTGATACATAATGAAGAAGTAATTGATATTTAAAAATATTTAATAATTAATGAAATAGCATGATGCACTTCATTTTTGAAAATATCCCACACAAATATTAGTACTTTTTAGTAATTAATTTAGAACTATGTTTCTCTCTAAAGAGAATTAATTTGCAACTATCTCATTTCCTGTAAATTAAAACAAAAATTAGGATATAAGCAAATAATAACCTACATTATTTTGCTTATTTTCTACTAACGTATTTTTATTTGACTAAAAAGAGTGCTATTCTGAATATTATTTTAAAAATAATTAATTTAGGCTGTAATTTAATTGAAACTACAGTAAAACATTTTCTTCAATTCATGTGAAAATATACTTTCCCTATGAAAAGTATTAATTCAAACAGTTAAAATATCAAGGAAGCTCTTAATTTAAATAAAATAAAAACATTCTAGAAGTAACATTCCCATATTTAATGAATTTGTATCTTTTCCCATACACAAAGCATTTCAAGATATCATATATTAACAATACCATAAATATATATATTTTATAAAAATTTAATTTAATTTTTTTTATAATAAAAATGTTTTATTATAAAGAAAAGTGCTCTAGGCAAAGGAGTCACTTAATGCAATTTATGTTACGAACGATAATATTTATTATTCAATAGTAATTTTTTTAAGTATTTAGGTATTTAGATAGTAAAATATCTAAATACAATCATCTAGATCTAAAATCAGTACTCAATGTATATATCTGACAGAATTTTAGTGTAAGAATTCAGTTTACAACTTTATCCAGATAGATTACAGGCTTCTGTTTCTAATCTCAAGTATATTTGAGTTAAAATTAAATTTTAGTGTAATAGAATGACTGCTAACAAAGTGCGCATACTTCACATTGTCTCTAGAAATTACTTTCAAAGGAATATGTTCCGTTATAAATATATTATGTTGCTTCATCTCATGAATGTTTGCGTAAAAGCAAATACATATACCATGAAATTGTTACCATACATGAAAACTTAAGCAATTTTCTTTTAAAAAATGAAGATCAACATAAGAACAATATATTTCTTTATTATCGCTTAAAAGTGCTACAGCATTGCATAAAAATTACTCGAAAATGAGTCGTTACTTAGAAATTTTATATATATTACAAATTTTTTACTATATATAGTATATATATATATATAATTTCTAATACAGATATATATATGCCAATATTTATATATTTAAATGAATCTTTAATATCTCTATATATAATTTCTGTGTTCCAACATCATAATAATTATGCATTTTAATAATGATTTATTAATATATTATAACCTTTTTTAAATAGTTCACACAAAACACTCTATGTAGCAATCGGTTTCTTTATTTCTTCAATATATAATTTCTATTTGCAACTGAAATTTTATATTTAGAAAATTTTATTAACATATTTGTATTTTAAAAATCAAAATAATATTTTAATTGTAAGAAATTAATTCAAATTGTTACATTATAAAATGTGTTTTAATTGGTAGTTTGCTCTTTTATTTAATAAATACAAAATAAGTTTATATATTATGAAGTTAAATTTATGATTAATAATAATACAAAAATAAATAAATTATAAATTTTAATTTAAGTACATACAGAATAAATTGGATTGAAAATTATTTGTCATAAAAGGATTTTTACTTTTTCATTTTCAGAAAAATTTAAATTACAATAAAGCTATTTGACGGGCGAACAAAGTGTGTGATTTGAATAATATGATAGTCATTGGAGTACTTAGGGTGTCAACTTTAACGCATCAATCATTTCGTAAAGAGATTTTGAATAAAGGGACAAAAATCGCTGTTTGAGAGAATGAATCGTTCTTAAAATAAAGATTTTTATTTGGTTTAGTCACCATTTTTTATATTATTTTCACTATTTACTTCATTTATTTCTAAAAATTACCCACTCGTATATGGTATTTGTGATTAGGGTCAGTAACTTTCAACAACATCACTTAATACAATAAAACTCAAGCAATCGTAATCAATGTAATATAGAAATTTTGATATTTTTCTATCAATGTAATTAATATGGAAAATTTTGATTAAATTATTTCAGACAAAAGAAACAGACAATATTGCGTTCACATAAAATTATTTGTTGTATTTTTGTTATGATAATGATGTCCCTTTTATTGTTACGAAGAAGAAATATTTTCAGATGCATATTTTAGGGCTTAATTATAGATTACAATACTTTTGAATAGAATTTACTACATTTATTGCTAAATATATGGAATATTTGTTTAATGACGAAATAGTTTCTATTGACGTTGGCATTAAAAATGTAAATTCCATAAAATGTATTATTTATTTTTAAAGATGTGATAACTCGACGATTTATAAACCATCACTTCCACCTGGTGGAATTTCCTTTTTATTAGTGAATGCTATAAGTCGTTTATCAGAAGAATGACACTCCACAAATCAATTTAAATATTTTGCAAAATTCGGATGCTTCCTTGGATTATTTATCAATGAAACATTTTTGAAAGTTGACTGCATGTTGTTCGCATAAGTTGAAACAGCCATATGCACAATATGAACTGTAGTATATTTTTCAGAGTAAATATGTAGCTATCATTAAGTGAAAATCTATATAATCTACAAGTCTGTATCTATATGTGCCGATGAATTCATATCGATTAAGTGTGACCCTACAAATTATTAAGCATAATATATAGCTAGTGTATAACATAATGTATATCCTCTCTTTATACAGATTTTAAT
Organism: Latrodectus elegans; assembly: GCA_030067965.1. Lineage (NCBI taxonomy): Eukaryota > Metazoa > Arthropoda > Arachnida > Araneae > Theridiidae > Latrodectus > Latrodectus elegans. Next base: position 18,560,931 of record CM057811.1, read on the forward strand.
CTCTTCTAAGTGTTATATTTTCCTTGTCAGGTTGAAAACACATAAACATGTTTTCATGTATGATAAAAGAAACAATGTGTATACATACATAATAAATTAAATACCATTAATGAGACCAAATACATAAGGAAAATAACAAGACATGAACAAGACAAAAGCATTTTATGCAATTTATTTTTATTCAATGCAAAGTCATCGCCCAACCAATTAAATCCTTTGATATAAAACTAATCAAATTTAAAACACAATTTTGCTTGAGTGTAATTATCATAAGCCATTTCATTTGAAAAACTAATGTTTTCTAATACTAAATGTTTTTAGGAAAACCAATTAGAATATAATAATTTAAATTTAAATTAGTTTGCAATTCTTTTTTTAGAAAAACATTCAGATTCCCTGAAATTATCAATCATGAATTCTTCTTGCATGCTGTTACTTACCAGAAAAGAATGTTTTCAGCTTTCTTTCATTTGTTCTGTGGTGATAAAATTTAACAATGATTTTTAACAAATTCTAGATATAAAAATTCTTTTTTTCTTGAGAAACGTTTCTCAAAATTATCTCTACCTTTTTTACGACTTTGAATTTCTACAATAAAAGTTATTATTTTAAATATCTCTAATCACTTTTTAACATTTTCTTTTTTAAGGAAGTTGGAACAATGATATTATTTCCTTCAATAATTGTAGCTCCATATGAAATCCTGTCTCCCAATACCTAAGAAATGTATTAGTAATTTGGGCTTTAGTCATTTGGCCTTTCAATTGAAAAGACTTTGCATATATGACAAAGCATATGCGTTTAAAGGAGTATTCATTCTTTTATTGTGATAAAACATTTTGTGTAAAATTATTTTCACAGGAACAGTATATTCAGATTTTCCCAGCTCAATACACATGTCTGTATTTATAGATGTGTTTAACTGTCCTGCGTAAATAAAATGACAGAACAGAGTTCTTGTAAATGTCTCTATTAACTTAGACAATTTTAGTTAATTTGTTAAATCTTGAAAATATACGCATATTTTTGTCATTTTTAAATTTAAATATTTAAATTTGTGTTTTGTACTCACATTAAAACTTTTAATGTAATTTCACTGTATTCAATAACTATTTAGTTTTAATATTTAAGATTTTTAAGTCTAAGTGTGAATGCTAGTATCAATACGCTTAGTCATAAAAAAGAATACAAAGTGAATTAGCGAAATTTATACTGTATGTTTAACTTCAATTCTTAATTGTATTTCTTTTTTTGCTTAAAGGCAAGCATAACACTTTTTTCACACGTGTAAAAGGAGCTACTGCTGTAGTAGTACTCGTTTGGTTCGGAACAGGAAATTTTAATGTGTTGTAATGCTTTCTGTTATAAATATTTCTCTTATAAAAATTTAATAATCTGCAATGAATCATTCTAATATTACATTATTCTCTCAAAAACAATAAAAAAATAGAAAATATTTTCCCTTAACTAATCAATGATTTAAGAAATTTAAGAAAATCAAAACTGAGATAAAAGAAATTGAATTAAATTAAAAGTATTCAATATATTATTAGCCAAAAATTTACCAATTATAATAAAATAGTTAATTACCAATAAAATAGTTATTTACTTAAATAGTATTTTGAAATTCCTGTTTAATAAAACTAAATTTTATATAGTATATTAATGAATATTTATATCTTAGATATAGAGTTAAATATTTTAACTATATTTACAAAATTTAAAAAGTGTTTTAATAGAATTTTTTTTTCTCTCTATAATAGTTATTTATTTAAAATGTAAAAAGTAATGTTTGACATAATATAAACAATAATAACACGAAATTATTAATTATAGGTGAAAACAATATAACGTATAACAAAAATAGGTAGTGCAATTGACATATAAATATCTATTCTCTATTCTAGTAGTATCATTTATAATTACTATAGTATTATCATATTTAACTACTATTGATCAATACAGGAAAATTTTAAAAATAAAGTATATTATGCCTTATATAATATTAAACATTTAATGAGAAAGGAAGTTTTCAATAAAGTTTAACAGTAAAAGGCAATTAATATATTTTACGGTATTTAAAGCTAGGCTAAATTAAAATAAATCTCAAATTAATGAAATTAGATGAATGTTTAAATTCAAGTGATTAAAATATATTATGTTTCAAAAATTCAACAAGAATATATTGTATCTAATAAACACAATTAATGTGATATTATTGCAAAACATGAACAAAAATTATTTTACCTTCACAAATTTTTATCTTCATAAAAATCTCATCTTTATAAATTGACAAATAAACAAATTTATATTTTCTATTTATCTTCTACGTAATTGTTGACTTATTAAATTATATTCGTAACAGAATTTTTAAAATACTATTTTATTACTGGCTTAAGAAAATGAATTTGAATTCATTCGAAAGCTGTTTCAATCAAATATTTTAAAAATAAACCCTTTAAAAATTGAACTTTACTCAGGAAGAAACAATTGTAATTATAAAAAAATTAAGATTATGTGAAAATTAAATATTTTATTAGACTATTATTTTTTGATACAATAACAAAATTTAAAAACCGATAACCAGTTGACTGAAAAACCATAAACTTTACGTGTTTCAGAATAGTGTTTACAAAGCAAATGCAAATTTTTCTTAGTTACATTTTTTCGAACAAATTCACTTAATTTAAAAAAAAAATTATTTTTTTTATAAATATTTTTTTTCGTTTCTAGTTTAAGAAATCAAATTGTCAAATTCCTGTTTAAGTATCTGTTAAATTTTCTTTCATATCATTTTTTTACAGAAATCTTCAAATTTTCGATGGCTTCAGAGATTTAAAAACTTTACAATTGTAAATACATTGAAACTGATATTTAAGAATTATGTAAATTAGTTAAATTGAAATTTTAAGTAATGATTGTGTATGAATAGAAAGCATTCATTTAATTACAGTAAATAGTAATAATATTATGAAACTTATAAAACAAAATATTAGCAATATAGAAACTACTTTTAATTTTCTAACATTTTATGATACTGAAAATTATGAATTTCTCCAGAAATTAGTTATTAAAAACATTTCTTTTTAACATATTAGAAATTCTTGTTATAGTGTTTAGAATAAAAGAAGCAAAAGACGCAATAAGATTAGAACTACTTATTTTAAAATATGAAATTATCAAAATGGAAAAGCGTAACATAATCTGTATTCAACATGAAGCCTCTTTCAAAGAATTAAATTAAAAATGAAGAATCGAGCACAATTCTACTTTCACATATTCACTACACGCTGTCATTGTCTTCTATCAGGGATTTATATTCCTTGGTTTCGTGACCCGAGAATTCCTAAACTGCCATCTCAGAATTCTTAATGGAATTCTGAATATTTTACTGACAATTATGAAACCCGATGCCGCTCTACTCATAAAGCAAACTCGTCAATCTGAATGTAGAATTAAGAACGATAAAACTTAAATGCTGAAGGGTAATCATCAAATTAATATTTTGGTGAAGGAAATGTCAAGAGTGTGATAACTGCAAATTTAACCTAAATATGGCAGACTAAAATTTTAAATCTGCCATTTTAAGTTAAATTTGCATAATTTATCAAAATATACATAGCACATTTCATAGTAATTAATATATTTATTCTAGCTTTTTAATACACTAACTTCCAAAATTTAAGCATGAAGATGTAAAATTCAAAAAAATCAATAAATACTGCTTTGATTGACACAAAATTCGGCAGGAAAGTAGCATAAATATTTATGCTTAAAATAAAATCAATAATTACATACAAAAATGAAAAAAATATTAAATTTTTGTAAGTTATTAGATAATGACATACTGGAGATTTAAACAGAATTATGTATAAAGTGAAAATAAACAGCATAAAATGAAAAAAAACATCAATAGGGTATGTGATCCCCCTCATCTGTATACAAAGTTTACACCTTGTAGCCATGCTTTCAGTAAGGTGGTCAACCACCGCAGAATTAAACAGAAGCCATTCTTCTTCTAGAGCAGTTTCCAGCTCAATAAGAGTGGCTGGTGGTAGGAATTGTGAAGATACACCATGGCCGAGAGCATACCAGAGATTTTCAATGGGATTAAGGTCAGGAGAATATGCTGGCCACGCCATATGTATAGTCCCTCCAGGTAGTCAATGACAATGTCAGCTGTATGGGAACGTGCGTTATCGTTCATTAAAACAAAAGTAGAACCAACTGCTGCAGCCTACAATCTCACAATGGGCTCTAGGACTTCATCTCGTTACCAGACAGCCGTCATAGAACCCCGTTTAAGCACGTGCAGGTCGGTGTAGTATCCTAATGATATCCCGGCCAACACCACAATGATTCAGCCTCGGAATGCGTGATGTTTGGTGATGTTTTAGGGCTGATTGCATGTTCCTTATCCTCGCCATATCCATATACGCTTGTCATGTGGCTTCAACGAGAATCTTGACTCATTAGTAAACATGACATCCCAGTCTGACACAGTCCAATTGACATGTTCCCGGCACCACTTTAATCGTACCCCTCTTGATTGGGAGGATAGACAAAAACTCGAGGTACCCGGGTGTACTCAAGTTCATAGAAACACGTATGTCTTGAAAACAAACTGTACGAACACCTTCTATCAGGACTTACAATAAACTTCTGTAAACCTTCATAAAGCTGGTATCTTATAAGACTGCCCTTTTTGAATATTTCTTGACATGAAAGCGTGATTGATTGTTACCTATCATATTTGCATATTTCCATCTACCTCTGTAGCGATTTGCATCCTCTTCAATTCTGATTGGCTTCAGGAATTTAATATTTTCCTCCCCGTGCTTAACTTTTGGAAGCTAGTGTATTAATTTTGTGTACAATTAACCCAGAATTTGTGTTTCAAAATTTTTTCAGAACTTTCGAAACATGACCATAAATTAACATTACAAATTAAAAGGATCATTTCCTTGAATAAATATAAAAATATAACCCACATTAAAAAACAGAATTTAAGAACATGAATAAAACCATATCGATATGCATTATGTACATAACCATAAAATAATGTGCTTTGCTTTTATGCATTGTTTATAAAATTGAGATTTTGATGATGGGAATGTCATGATTGATATCTGCAAATTTAACTTAAATATTTCTGACTGTAAAACTTTATGATATCAAAATTATAATAAATAATATACTTGCTATAGTTTAAATATTAATTTTGTGTACAATTAATTCAGAATTTGTGCTTCAAAATATTTTTCATAACTCACAAAACATGAGCATAAATTAATATAATACATTAAAAGGATCATTTCAAAGTTTCCTAAATTAAACTTCATATAAAAAACACAACTTAAAAATATAAGTATAAAACAATTCCAATATATATAATTTAGTTAGCCATAAAATAATGCGATTTGCCTTTATGAATTACTTAGTAAATAAGAGTTTATTCTGAAATGTTTCATAAAAACATTTTTCTATTAAACTTTACAAATATTTTCATACATCAAAATCATGTAAAATAATTTTCCTTGCGAAAATTATTTCACAACCATAAAAAATGTAGTTTCTAGAGGCATAACAGCATGAAATTTTATTGTAAACAATTATGTGGCACATGGTTAATAACTATTTTAGTGCAAACTTAGTTTTGATGTTGTTTACTGATAAACAATACAGCTAGTTAAAAATCTTTCCCGCAAACATTATTCAAAAGCTTTCATGCATTACAACATATATAAAAAATGAATTATAAACAATTAACAAATAAAATATTATATAATATTCCAAAAATAAAATTAAAATATTAAATAATACTAAAAATGAAATGTATACTTCACTTTTTTATATAATAATTTATGACTTTACGAAAAAAAATACATATGTACATCCATACCCAAACATCATAAATGTATATCTATACAAAACCTTTCACCAAATAAATTAATATGAACATTAACAAAAATTATCTGCATTAAAATAACTTTTGCATTTTAAAAAAAATCTATATTTTTGGAATAACAAAAAAGGAAATTATGAATTATTTTTATGGAATTTAAACAAAAGGGCTATTTTATTATTAATGCAATATAAAGTTTTGCAACTATATAAAGAAAACTAAAAATTTATAAAAGTGTTTCAATTTTAATGTTTTCATAATCAGAAGAATGATATTAAAAATATAAAAGATAATGATTTTAATAATAAAGGTTTTGTTACTAAGGTATTTAATAATAAGATGATTTTAAAAATAATAATCTCCCTCTTTTTTTATTAACATTAAATAAATTTTCTACTAAAATATTTTTAAGTCCTTAATTCCTGTGAAGATTCATGAGGGAGATAAATCATTGAATTGAGATTATGTCATGATTATGCTCTCGTTAATTACAAGTGTTATGCTTCATAGGATTCCTTATCCTACTTGATTTAATATTTGTGTTAACGCACTACTGATCCGAATTTTAATTCTTGAATCGGAAATGCCAATTAATATTCCGTCCTTTCAAGTTCATTTAATAAAGCCATCTGAGTTTGAGAAATAAACACTGGATTTCCACAACTCACTGGTTAATTAAATGATACACAATGGGATACGTTACACCAGATTAAATGGTTTAGGGGTTAGAGACTTTAATTCTTTACTGACATTTGCTTCAGCATTCAAATTATTTTCAGCAAACTCACTTTTAAAGAACTCGTCAATATAAATGTCTTGAACTTAGTCAATCTTTAGCAACTATATGTTAAATTTAAACAATCCATTTGTAAAAATGATTCAGTAAGAAGTTTAGATAATTGTACGAAAACTAAAAAATAAGAATAAAATAACTATTGCTCTCTCTCTCTCTCTCTCTCTCTCTCTCACTCACTCACTCACTCACTCATTCACTCACTCACTCACTCACTCACTCATTCACTCACTCACTCACTCACTCACTCATTCACTCACTCACTCACTCACTCACTCATTCACTCACTCACTCACTCACTCACTCATTCACTCACTCACCCACTCACACACACACACACACACATATATATATACACTCCTAGACAATTGCTAAAGACGGATCACAAATTGCAATGTAGCATAACATTAATCGCGACATGAGGCATGGTAGGATAAATATAGTTGCCACACTGTTCAGACATTAGAATAAAGAATATTTATTGTTCTGGAAAGTATCAAAGCTGTGAAACATCTGAAAGAAAAAATGTTCATTTGACAATGCATACGGAAAAAGGGAACAATGAATCTTAAAGCCAGAAGGCACCATGAAAAAAGGTATCAGTACGGGATATGCCCACCATGGAATGTGATGCAACACTCCACACTTCGTATCATACTTTGAATAACATTATCCAGCAGCTGTCAGCTGTTGAGGCAATTTATCCCATTCCTCTGTGAGTGAATGGATGAGGGTGTTCTTGTTTGTCGGAGGATAGTTTCGACCAGCAACTTGCCTCCTCAAAGCATCCCACACATTTTCGGTGTGGTTTAGATCTGGAGAACGTGATGGCCATACAAGGCGTTGAATATCCTCGCTTTCTAGTCAATCCTGAACAGCGAGTGTTCGATGATATGTTGCGTTGCGTCCATAAAAACAAATTTATCGCCGAGAGTACCACGGAAAATAACGATCATGAGGAAGTAGAACTTCATCAATGTATCATTGGTACGTTATAGTGCCATTCGCAACCACATGTAGGGACATGCGGCTATTGATCATGATCCCGGCCCACACCATGACACTTCATGTTGGATATCAGTCCCTTTCCTGGATATTCTCTGGACGATAAGCAGTACCACTCTCTCGCCAGATCAACTGGCGTCTACAATCCAATGACAGACTGTACTTACTCTCATCTGAGAATAGTACGCATGCCCAGTCCTGTTCAGTCCAATTGCGATGCTCACGACACCATTGCGAACAGGCAGTACGGTACTGTCTTGTCAATGGGACACAGACAACAGGTCTGCGGGCGTTTAGTCCTCCTCCCCTCAAACGTCTGGCAACTGTTTTTCGGGCGATCTGCTTTCCTGAAGCAGAAGAAACTGATTTGCCTCCTGCTGAACTGTGGTGCACCTATTCCTTTTTTTCTGACAGGGCGATATATCTGTCTTCTGCAGGCGTCGTACTTCTAACACGACATTCCCCGTGCCGTCTACTACACATTTCAGTAGTTTTAAATGACTTCCACAGCCGTGAAACCATTCTATGAGCGATGTCGAACTCCCAGGCAACATCTCTTATTTTTCGCCCTTCTTCCATCTTTCCAATTACTTGGCCACGCATAAATTCATCTAAGTGATGTCGGGAAGACATGCCAAAAATTTCAAGTTCGTCTATTAAATCTTTTCTGTGAAACTGACCTGAAACAACAACTGTCCACACTCGTCAAAACCTTTAAAGCTCTTATGAACGCTATCACGTGATGAACAGACGTGAAAACAAATTTCCATACGCATACTTCTTCGTACTATATCCCGCACTTATTCACATTTTGTGGTTGCTATGGTTAATAGTGTTATGCGTTCTTAGCAATTATCCAGCAGTGTGTGTGTGTGTGTGTGTGTGTGTGTGTGTGTGTGTGTGTGTGTGTGTGTGTGTGTGTGTGTGTGTGTGTGTGTGTTGGTGTTTGTGTGTGTGTGTGTGTGTGTGTGTGTGTGTGTGTGTGTGTGTGTGTGTGTGTGTGTGTGTGTGTGTGTGTGTGTGTGTGTGTGTGTGTGTGTGTGTGTGTGTGTGTGTGTGTGTGTGTGTGTGTGTGTGTGTGTGTGTGTGTGTGTGTGTGTGTTGTTGTTGTTGTTGTTGTTGTTGTTGTTGTTGTTTATTGTGTTGTTGTTGTTGTTGTGTGTTTATTTGTTGTTGTGTGTGTGTGTGTGTGTGTGTGTGTTTATTTATTTATTTGTTGTTGTTGTTGTTGTTGTTTCTTTAAAACAAAAAATAATAACTACGCTTTCAGTTTTCATTAAACGAATTTCTTGTAGCATAAATAAATTTAATATTTACTTCATTTGTAATTTAATATTTATTTCATTTGTACTCTACATCATTCCATCTAGGAACCATTTAGACGAAGCAATATAAGATATTTTTTTAAAGAAGCATGGCTTTTAAAATTCTTCAACATCAGGTAATTAAACGTCATATTTCTAACGATCGTAGTGATAATTTTTCAGCAGAACTACGTCACAAATTATATTTGTTTACTTTAAATGTCTACCAATTAAAATAATTTCCATTTTCAGGATTACAAAAGACAGAATTGATATCATAATATATAGTTCAGTCCCAGTTAGTATTGTTTCATTTGGAATGCATTGAAATAACGATTAATTTTGCATTTCTGAGTTGTTTTTATTGTATATGTGCATTTTTTCTTTGGGCTGGAGACAGAAATTTTTAGCTTCAACTAAGGAGAATTAAGCTTTTACCAAATAAACAAATATGACCATAGAGCAATTGTAGTTCTTATAAAGAAATTCTGATCTCTTTAAGTCTTAATCAATAATTTGTTATAAAATCCATTATGAAATCAAGTAATTGATTATATATCAAAATAATTTTGGGAAACACATTTAGATGAAAAGAGGATATTCAATTTCATTTAATTATTAAGAACAATTAGCTACAATGTACCAAGGAAAAAGTAATTTAATTAGCTTAAATTAATTTTTTAATAAAATATAATATTTTATAATGAGTAATTTAATAAACTTAGCTTATTCTTCGGAAAATAAAAATTAATATATTCTTATTTTGATGTTAATTGGATCAAATTTTTCTCATGAATCTGAAAGTTTGTATATTATTATTATTCTATATAATATAAAAAATATTATGGGATTATTTTGAAGAAGTCATGAAATTTAATTTTAAAAATCTCAAATTTTCATTACTAGGTGCGTTGTCTTTATATGAATATATACCTTTAGCTTCTATCAAACATATTGAAGATTTATGCGTATCTTTTATATAAATATTAATAAATATTTCAGCACACATTTTCTAACAGTTTATCATAAACAATTATAAACTGGTAAAGCATTTATATAAATTATATTTTAATTTTAAATGTGTAAGTAAAATTATTGAAACGTTGGCTTTTTTATATGGTTCATGTATTAGTGTAAAGCAATATAAATTCTCATTTAGAAATTAATAGAATTACAAATATGAATATTTTTCTGTTAAAAATACTCTCTCTTTAACAAATATTTTAAATCGAATAACTATATTGCTGCAAATATTCAATCAATATGGATTTTTTCTAAAGGTAATTCAGTCCAATTTTTCAATACATACATTTCAAAATTATTATATAGTTTATGAGAATCATACACGTAAGGCGATAAAATAAATTTTATTTAAATAATCTTGTTTACAAAATATGCAGTTGTATTTTTAATTTAACACGTTATGTAGAGAATATTCAATAAGGTAATTCATGTAATATGCAACATTACACATTGTATTTTAAATAATAAAAAAATTCGAAATTTTGAATAATTTATAAAAATTTTATTAAAAAAATGTCTTAAGAAACAAATTAATCATCTAAACATTTAAAAAAATTTAAATTGAAAAATTTTAATTATCTACTAATTAATAAACTAAATAAATGTATTAAAATTTAAACATTGCTTATTATTTTAACTATTTTAAGCCAATTCGTTTTAACGAAATATACCTCTAGGTTATTACCTCATGTTCCATATAACAGGTAAATTAAAGAGTTACTTTAAAAATTTCAGAAAAGAAAATGTTTTTTTGATTAAATCTTGATATTGCACTTAAATTTCATATCAGTTGCTGTTTTCCAACTCGGATAAATTTCCAAAATAAGTTTATTTTTCGCTTATATGTTATTATTTTTCATGCATTTCAACAGCATTCATAATTACAAATTTCATTTAAATAATCCTGAAAAAGATTAAGTTAAGCCAGTAACATGTACAGTCAATGAACTTTAAACTCCACACACAAATAATTTAAACTCTTAGATCATTATATAAAAAAATTACAAAGCATAGTTAAAGCGACTCGTTAAAATTTACAAATTGTTATTTTTGCAAAATAATTTAAATTTCAGAAATACCTTTCTCAAATTTTAGTTTCCTACCTAGTTTTTGGGAAAAAACTATTTTTAAACAAATTCATAAGTTAGTTATTTCGTCATGGTTGCGAAGCAATTACGAGAAAATTCCTCGCATTTTTGTCATTTATTTTCATCTTTAAGCAGAAAACGTTGTACTTTAATTGAATAAATAAATTGCATTTACCTAGAAAAAAGATGTAAATAATTATAAACAAAATTAAATTCATCTCAGATTACTTTCTGCTGAATATTTTCAATTAAATTAAATTTCAAATTTAGTAGATGTGATGTGAATTCATTTAAAGGTTTGATTCGGACAAGGGTGTCAGAATCTAAAATTTAATTACAGTAAATATATTTTTTTTAATTTCCTGGAGCATTATTCAATTTAAAATTTAAATAAAATCAATTAAAATAAATATTCTATGACTTATTTCGTAAAAGAAAAATGTTTTGTCAGTTTAATATCTTACAACACAATATATTTTAAATTTAATTATATTTTCGTACAGAAATATTTTGCCATTACTTCTTGAATGAAAATTCCACTAAGCATTATTCACTTTAATTTTTAAAGAGCTTTTAAAGAGCAGATATTTTTAGAGCTTAAATTTTATTTCATTAAATTCATTAATTATATATTTAAGATAAACGCAAAATAAAACTTTATTTAATTTTTAAAATTGGATGAATTACTATCAAAGATTTCACATTATTTATGTGTGAAATCTTTCAGAAGAAAAAATTCAGAAGATACTGATCAAAGAAAAGGAAGAAAAAAAAATACTGATGATAAAAAATGTTTTTATAGAAAATTCCCGAATAAAGCTCATTAAACCAAAAAAAAGTCTCACGTCGAAATTAAACGAGATAGTTGAAAATCACAATTTCTAAATTGTACCCCAGAGAGAAGTTATATAATACCAAACAGACTTAATATCAGCTTAGGCATCGGCATGCAACTAAATAATCGTATATAACACGCATTTGTTCGTGCTCGTGCTATCACGTGACGTTACAGCGTAAGAGCTCAAATCCATTTCCTTAAAGTGGTGAATATTTGTATATTTCCAGTCTATGAACAGCTTGACATAACATTTAAAACTCTAGATTTTAATAATTATCTAGTTTATTTATTTATCTTAAGGATGATTTCATATTTTAGTTCTTGATAAAAAAGACCTTAAGTTTTTATTTAATCATAAAATGGTAGGTTCTTTCTTTATAGTTGAGGTCCTGAGTACGCCACTTTATTACGATTCTCGTTGGTTTAAAATATCCATGACGTCAGATAATGTTTCATCTATGTTATATCAGACTTGTCAACTAATTTGCTGCCTGACTACAAATCACATTCTTCGAGCAGCAGCAAACAAGGTGATGTTCACTATCAAATGTCTGAGGGTACTGTCAAAGTTCATTTTGCTAACTAAGCGATTTCTCATAAGAGAACTAAAACATCGGTTTGAGAAGCCATTTTCCATTGATTCAAGCCATTAACAAACAGAATAGAAAAAAAGCAAAAAAACAAGACAAAACATCCAATTTATGGTAGGCTTAAATCAACAAGGACGATATAAATTTTTAAAAGCTTCCTTAATTAACAGAACTGCAAATTATCAGTTGCAATATTTGTAAGCAATCTCTTTCGATTCTAAGACTCTTGCCTTGCTTACACCAGCATCAAAAAATTTTCTCTTAATTTAGCTTTTTTTAAATATATTCATTTTAAATGCTTACTGTGTACCAACTGGTAATACTTTTAAGCATACAATAATAATTTTATAATATGTAAATGTGAAATTTTGCTCATTAAATTGAGTATCTCTGAGGTTTACTCCCTGTTTTGGCCACTATTAACACAAATTGATAGACTTCTGATCATGCCTGATTGCAGTGCTCCTCCCCAAGACTTCCACAGACAACTCTAACTAGACTTAGGCTTATCATAAGTCTTGTATTCAATGAAAATGAGAAGAGAAATGTACCTTGCTACTGCTCTGCTATTACTTCTCCCTCTGATATCTTAGACTGCTATTTATTGCTCTGTGAGGCAATGTTGAATGAGAGAGATGTTTTTTATCTACAAGTGTGACGTGGTCTCTTGACCTTCATTTAGTCTATCTAAGCCAAAGAAGATGAGAAACAAAATTTGTTCTAATTTTAAACTATATACGAAATTAATATGTCACAATCCTTACTAATCCGAAACTAACACGCCACAAAAATGGAAAAATCTAATCGATTTTAATTTGTTCTTAAAAATTAAAATCGATTAATTTTTTCCTTTTCCTGGTTAGCGTCTTCGAAAGTTACTCAACTTTAGATGTTACTATTTTAATCACAGCACTAAAAGATCTTTTAATAATATGAGAAACGTGTGCGCGTTAACAGTTTTTGCTAATACAAATTACAATAACGACATCATAAATTTTAAACATTATATAGATATTTTAACATACAATTTACTTTAAACTTAGTTTTAAAATTTTATAGAGTGGGAAAAATCAGATACTTGCTAAATTTATTTAATGACTTAAAATGCTGTTTTTCTGTGTTCCCGTATATAACTTACTAAAAGTCAAGTAAATTATGCAGAACCAAAATTTGTAATGTATTTCAAAAATATCATTTTTTGGTACATATTTTCTTTCATTTAGAAAATGCATTTACTTTTAAAGCTTAGGGAAATTTATATGATTGTTATAAGAACAAATTAATGTTATCGTACTTCAAAATGAACAATGAATAAAATGTCTTTTTGCAATATTTTATATAATAGGCCTTGCAAATTCCTATGTCTTTTAAAAATATTACTTGGTCTAACACAAAAAAATAATTCTTGATCACATGAGCATACAAATGAAAACTTTCAGAAAAAATTATAGATTTTTGCATAAAAAACACCTTGGGATTATTCCTGATTAATATTAAACATTATAATAGTAAAATTTATACAATTCACATTTACCCATTTCAAAAAATTTATTACACTTTTTTATTACTACTATATATATATATATATATATATATATATATACACATATATATACATATATATATATAAATATATATATATATTTACATATATATATATATTATATATACTTATATATATATATATATGTATGTATGTATAAAGAAATAATATTATTATATTAAATAAAATTTTTGTTGTAGAAATTATATTTAAACTAAAAATAACTTCTTTTACAAAATATATATTAAACTTCCAAATAAAATGTTTGCTTAAATTTTCAATTGTTAACGCCGTAGTCTTCGGATTTTTCAAAGAAATAAAAATATATTTTAGAAGTATTATGTAAGATGGTAAGATTACCAAAAATCGAATGAGGATTTCACACTGTTCAAAGGAATATTTTTTAAAATAATAAATCCGTCATATGAAGTTAGATTTTTAGATAGGATCATTCCTTCTTCCACAGGGAAGTTGCTTACAGTAAATGCTGAAAATATATTTTTTCAGACAGTGGAAAAGATTCCGCATCCAATATAAATACACATAAGCCTTATCATTTCCAGCAAAAGAATGTAGAAATGCCGAGAATTCAAATTTATTTTGTCATTGGTTTAAGATCGAATTCTAGTTGATAAAAATAAATCCCTCTAGATATTGCTCTTTTTCGGGTCATGTGTTAAAATTATTTTCAGACGCATTTTAAAAATATATTCTTTAAATTGAAGTTATTTAAGAAAAGTTTGCATTATTTTTAATAATTTATTTTACATGGTATTTGTGCCAAGAAATTGAGTTAAATTATAAATGAATAATATTAATTATTTATTTTGATATTAATTCGTTTTTCAAATTTTTTTATGAAGTGCTGATTTACCAATTAGAGTAATTCGATATTGAAATTTGAAAATATTTTGAAATTTATATTAATTTGAAATCTTTAATTGAACTAAAATATTAAAAAATTCGTTAATTTTCCTTTTCTAAAGTTGCTAAATTACCAGCATTTGATTTATTCATATTTCAAGAACATAAAACATAATTAAATTTAATAAAAATATTCCAGTTATTTTCTAAATTAATTAAAAAACAAAACCAGTGGGATAAAGTAAAATTTTAATTAAATTTGAGAACAGTTTATAAATGACAACAGCTTTTTAAATACCATCAACGATGATATTTTGCAAAGAATTTTAATTAAAAATATTTTACTCTGACAAAATATTTAAGCTCATGTTAAATTATTGTGCATTTCAAATAAATATCGTTCTTTAAATTTAATCCCGATAAAATGCTTAATTTTTAGAAAACACATATTGTAAGCTTAAATATTTCATATTGTAGGTACATAAATATGTCATTAGTTTATTCATTAATATAACATTTATTGTTATCTATATTAAGATTCAGTATTCATAAAAAACTTTGTATTAATATTGGAAAATTCTCCATGAAATGGAATTGATTTATTTAATTAATCTAAAAAACTTCTAGTTTCAGTTTATAAAATTTTCTAAATTATATTGTGCTTAGAATCTGCATTGCGGAATTAATTATAATTCATACTTAATTAACAAAATAAGCTGCAAGTAAATACAATGTTTCTTAATATTAAACTCTATTATATTAACATTTTAACTACTTTGAAAACGTTTTCAGCTAAAACCACATAATATTACAAATAATCTTTATTTTTGTTTTCTAAATTTTCAAATTTTAAGAAAATATTTTCATTGTATTTGTTTGAACACTCTACTTTTAACTATACAAATTACAGATTCTGAAGAAACTACTCTGTCTTTTAGCATATTCACATTCAAAATTTACTTCCCACTTGTTATTCTCTCCTTTTTTTGTTAAAACTAGTAGTTGCAGTGATGAAACATACACTTGAAATTAATTTTTATGGAAATAATTTTGTACACAACAACAAAGTCATTAATAAGAAAAGTAAATATTCTTTAAAATATCATAAATATGTGGAGAATTTTATTTTATGAAAATTAATTAAGTTAATTTTATGATAGGTTTGTAGTATGGAAGTTAATGTTTTAATTGTCATTATATAAATATACAAAAATACCAAGAAATGTTAAACTATAGATTTGTGAGTGAAAAAGAGAGATATCAGATTAAGATATAGAAAAAAATATCTATTGTTGAAAAATGTACATAAGAAAAGTTAATTCTTGAATTTTATTATGTTTTTTTAAAACAAGTATAGCAAACAAAATGTATCGTAATGCTACCTCTCAATCTTATTAAATGCTTCATGTATTTGCAAAATAGGCAACGCTAATGTAAAATTCGATGGCTTGAATATTTATGGTATTTTATTTATTGCTCTAAATAAGCCCCTCAAATGTTACGCTAATTCTAAATACTTAAAATCTAAACTCATGTTAAAAGCATTAAAGCATCCGCAAACTTTTTTGTGAAATAGGCAAAATACCACTTTTATATATAATTTAACAATCAATGAAATATAAATGGGTATTATTGTTCTTAAAGTGCTGAACTATACATTTTATTGACTGGCCACCATAAGTTTTGGAAAATCAGAGCAAACTGAGTTCTCCAGTGAATGGGCTTTAATAATAAATACATATTTACACCAGAAGAAACAAAACAGAAGCTCTGATAATTGATTCATATTGCATCCCAATCATTTTAATTGCTAAACACCAAATTTTTGAGCGCAGTTGTCCTTGTAATAAATCCGTATTCGATACATAGTCAAACAGCAAAACTCATATTTACTTAAGATCTTTGAAATATTACTTTAGATTACCACTTTAGACATTGATTTTTGATTACTCTTTATAGGGTTTTAAGACTGAGCATAATTGATCTAGAAAATCAACATATAATTTAGTTACTCATGTGTCACATCTCACAATAGAGCATACAAACGTTATTTCCGATAAGGCCATATTCAAAACTGATCTTAAGTGTGAAAATATTGCTTCAAATAGACTGAAATCCTTTCATAAATGGCTGTATCTCTGATTATTCCTCAGTTACTAGGATGAAAAATCGCGTTTACAATTAATAAGACTCTAATAAACATTATATATAACCATTACAGCACATTCTTAGATTCCAGAAGTAATTAGATTACCACAAGTAATCGATCTTCTAATACACCTTGCATTAGAATTCTCACAATAGAATTTTCATGTCGCTATTTAATTATAAATATTTCAACAATAAGTTTTTAATTATATAACTATAACTTCAACACAAACATGTCATTCTGGAAATTTTAAATTCCTATAACAAATGAATTTTCACTACATTCTTAAAGATAAATATTGAATGATCACTTCATAACAAAATCACTTATCTATAGTGATTAAATTAAATCTTTATTAAATGATTCTTACTTTTAATAAAGATTTTTTGTAAGCACTTTTTAGAAGAAACAAATTATAAGCAACGAACAAAGTTAACTAGTGGCTATTAATATTGAAAAAAAATTATTTTATAATAGATGTATAAGATAAAATGTCTGAATACCTTGTCTTTTGTCTAAAATAGTTTTCCCTGATTAAAGTATTCCCTGAATATTTTAAAAAATGCTTTCTTAACATTTGTTAAGGCAGGGCGATATAACTTCTAGTTAAATAAAATGACATATATACAACATTATACAAGTTCTTGGTTATCTATGCTAATATGTACGTCTGTAATTCACAATTCAGCGCAAGGTTTAGTCTATTGAATTTCTAAGAAATCTCCTTCATTAAAACTGAGTAATGTTATAAAATAATATAAATTTGAACACAGATATGTGGTGAAAGACAGTAACCGCAGACAAAAAAATATTAGTTGCTTGTGAAAAATGGATTGCACTTAAGTCATTAATAGAAATAAACAGAACCCAAATTAAAAAATATAACAATACCACAACCTAAATTTCTTAACAGATAGCAGAATTTTTCATACTGATGGAAAAAATAGTTTTTTTAATTGTGCGAATGACTGTAATACTCTCTCTCTCTCTCTCTCTCTCTCTCTCTCTCTCTCTCTCTCTCTCTCTCTCTCTCTCTCTCTCTCTCTCTCTCTCTCTCTCTCTCTCTCTCTCTCTCTCTCTCTCTCTCTCTCTCTCTCTCTCTCTCTCTCTCTCTCTCTCTCTCTCTCTCTCTCTCTCTCTCTCTCTCTCTCTACCATATAATTTAAAAATTTTATTGCATTTTCCGAATAAAATAGTTTATATATTTCTTAAAAACAAACTATTTTAGAAACGTTTTGTGTTCTGTCTCTGAATTTCCAAGAAACTCGAAAACATTTAGCTCAGTTAAAGATGTTATTGATTTTATTACATAATTCCTCACCAATAGGAATATTTCCCCTTGAAGGACAGTAATGAGTGTATTTGATTGTATGTTATATATTGAAACACATAATGGGCGTGTCACTACATCACCGAAGATTGTTTAGTCGTAATTTAGAAACAGAAATCAAGCAGATGTCTCCAACTTAACCTACAATCACCAAAACTCATTATTCATGGAAGACATTGCGACCATGAAATGATACAATTACAGCGTAATTAATTACAGAACATGATCGATCTTCGACGGTATCGGGAATAGAATCCATTACTTTCATTAATGGAAAATATGTATTTCCAAACCAGGACACAACGCAGTGTCTTGTTATGCAATGCTTACAAATACAAAATTAATTTCTGAGTCTTCTATTATTTGAATTTCTACATTTTTGTATAATTCATTTGAATACAAAGCAAAATAACTATTATTTGTGACAAAGTATTGAGATAAATTTTAAGGCGTTGACAGATAGAGAGAGAGAGAGAGGTGTCCATATAAATATGATCATGCAAAAGAAAATTTATTTTTCTTCCTCTCACCACATACTTACTAACTAATTTTGAACATAAAAATGATTTTAAATAAGTTATATATTTTTATTTAATTTAGAATGACGTTGCGATGCTAAACACGTTAACAAAATATTTCGCTGTGCTGTTTTTCTGTATTTTGATCTACATTTTTTTATCACAAATATTACTGTATTATTAAAAATCATATCCGATGAATTCGTTGCATATATAATTTTTTTCTTGCAAATTTTACTTTTGCATCATTATTTTTTGTGAGAAGTTAACTGTGGATAAATAAAGATACTAAAAATAGTTTTATTTTGAAATATTTATGTAGCTGTAAAACTGAAAAAGAACATATAATACTAAAAATTAAAAAAATACCTCATTCCTAACGTGCAGTTCTGTTTAACATATAATTTTATCTGAGAAAGTTTCCTTGACAAGAACTATTAAGTTTTTAATGATTAGGAACGAAACAAATTAAGTATAAGCTAAGCAAATATAAGAATATTATTTTTATATTTGTTTAGCTTAATAATCCTTACATTCTTATCTAAATTTTAATAAAATAAAATTAATTATTTTGTGGGAAATAATTGAATGGAAAAGTTTACCTTCTTCCATGAGTTTATTAATATCCCTACTTTTAAAAATTATTCTCAACATATTTCAAAAATTAATTAATATTCCAGATAATAAGTGAATTAATAACAGAGGAATCTATTATTTTTATGCAATGCTTAAACTGAATTTGAGATAAATCAATATTAATTCCTGTTATAATACATTTCTGAAGCAAAAACTAGTTTGAGAATTGTAAAGGTCAATGTGTTTCTTGCCGTCAATATCTAATTACTTTAAAATATGAAATAAATTATATTTAGCATCTTTAAGCCAAGTATCTGAAATTTATTAAAACTATTCAATAGAATGAAAAAAATATTTTGTCGGATAAATACGTCCTTATTCTATTGAATGATTTTAATCGATTTCACCACTTAATATTCTAACATTTCATTATTGTTTATCAAAGAAAAATACTATTAAAATCATTGTTGTAAAATTTAGGTAAACAAATTTATAGATTTGAAATATTTTGATTCTGAATTTTATATTTTTAAAACATTTTAATTCAAAAAATGTTTTAAAAAAGTATTTTTTTTTATAAATTATGAATCAAAAAATTTATTTTGAAGGTGTAGTATGCAATATATATATATTATGCAATTTAAATTTTGAGGATATTTCTAAAACTATTTATCCTGAAGAGCTTTCTCTAATTAAAACTAATTTATTTGATAATAAAAACAGAATTTTTGTATTTATTTATCACTATGGATAATTCTACTACATATATTAATGTCTTCGATGAAACAAATAAATTTAATTTTAATGTTAAAAAGTTAATATCCTGAAACTCAAATATTTCTTTAAAAATATATAGAAACGTTATATTTAATGAAATTAATCACGTTTAAAATATATGTAACAAATATGAATCTACTAAAAATCAAATAAAACGCCTAAAAGCTTACCTAAAAATAATGATATTTCAATTAATTTTATTTTAAAATACGTAGGAAATCGTAGGGAATCGCTTTTAAGGCTGAAGTAATGCGTAGTTTTATCACTACAGAAGGGCCACCCAAGCACTGAAGTTCATACACGCACAAGTATCCTGAAAACACCTACATTTACTCATTTATATATACATATATATATATATATATATATATGTATATATATATAATATATATATATATATATATATATATATATATATATATATATATATATATATATATATATATATATATATATATATATATATATATATATATATATATATATATATATATATATAGTACATTTGAAATTTATTGTTCTATATTTTCTTGATATTTTTAAAATTAATTAGTTCGTATATCTTTGCAGTTTCTTTGAAAATGCAGTAAAATGTTTCAGGTTGAATTGTGTTTTAAAAACTTCTAATCTAAGCAGTCATTTCAAGCTCAGTTGATTTCTTTTGTTTATTAAATGTTTGGAAATTTTCTTAGTTAAATTTTAATTGCTTTTTCAGTCACTTCCATTCACTTGAGAATAAAGGAACTAAATACTGATTGTATGAAATTCTACTATCGATCGTATTCAGGACGTTAGAAAACCAAACATTGAAATAAAAATATCAAAAGTACAAATAAAATTTAAACTCCGTTTAATGAACAGAACAAAATGAAACAGAGAAAACGGAATAAGTCACAAATATAATCATCACGGGGGTAGTCCCATCGGAAAAAAATATGGTTCAGCTTCAAAGACCAAATCTAATAGCCAAAACGAAGCCATTATACCAAAAAAAAACACTGCACCATGAACAACAAAAAATATACTAACACAAAATATATAAAACTGAATTATGTATCATTATACACACATTATATATTATAATCATTATAAGTTATTATTATTGTTATGCATCATTATACGATGTGTGTTATACATTATGAATGTATCTTTATACAAGCATAAATAAATTGTAAAAAGTTTTTAAAAAAATTTTAGTTTTTCAATACTCAAACTCCGAATTTTGTAAAATTTCATAATAATGCAACAAAAATTTATTAGTTTGAACAACAGCAACAACTTGGATTATGACCTAAATTCAAAAATGCATGTTATCTATTACTATCTGTTATCGGGCACAGCTTTCAGAAAATGATCAATAATGCATTAACCTTTAAAATTGTTTATTTTTCTTTACCTTTTATAATTTTCAATTCCGCAGTTAATCACTCTAAAATACTAATTCTAACAAAGTTTTTTTCTCTGTCAAGTGGTTTAAAAATAATATTTTAATATACATAATTTTAGTTTGGCATTTAGCTTTACTAGAATGTTAAATTTATATATCGTATTATATAGAATCGAAATTTTTATTATTGTTAACTTGGTAAACCTATAATTATTTTAAAGACATTGTATGCATAACACATCAATAAAAATAAAATTTATTTTATTGTTGGATTATTATTGATATGGTATGCAATTTTAAAATTTGAGTAGAAAAACATTTTAAGGTGCGTTTTATATTTATTAATTATTCTTTTACACAAGAAAATATAGACATTAAATTTTTAGATGTTTCTGATCATTTGTAAATAATTCAATATTTTTAATAAAAATGCGTTTGTAACTTTATTCATCAAATGTATACAAGTATATAACCATTTTATTTACAATAAACAATAAAAAATTAATAACTTTTGATGATATTTTAATGGTATTAATAAATATTAAATAATTCGTAAGAAGCCAAAATAATGCATTAGTAACACAATTTAATGAAAATAAGCAAGTATTTCTTTTCAAAAGTAATAAAAAGTTATTATATTTTAAATATATATAAGCACATTAGAATATAAACTACTTAATCATAGGAAAAAATGTACTTCATTCATGTAATTTTGATTAAAATATATTTTAGAAAGCCCCTTGGCGAAAATTGGTAATTTTTTGTCGCCAAGTTTTTCAGGCTTCTTTGAAAAAACATAATGGTGCAAAAACATTATACAATGATTCATAATTAAAAAAAATAGTACAAATTTTACATACAAATGTTTATTACCATATTCAGTATTAACCAATGTGATGCCAAATTGGCGAGAAAATAAAAGGCAACCTAAAGCATAGACTACCCGCATGTTTATTCCCCTTAAATTTTTATTATTGCATGTGATCTTCTTTATTTCTATTATATATATACACATATGTATGTATATATACATATATATACATTATATATATAGTATATATATATATTATATAAATATAGTATATATATATATATAGTATATATATATATACATATATATACATTATATATATATAGTATATATATATATATATTATACCCTTTTCGTTTAGAAATTATTTGCGTAATTTATTTTTTACATATATTCTTTACAATATCAACATATTTCTTTTTGTCTGTAAGTATTAAGCTTTTATCTCAATAAAATCACAATGACAGAAAATGCTTTTGCGCTTTAAATACTTTAGGTTCCGTGATCATTTTGACATGGTTTCATACTTGTTCAAAGAGCTGAATCATCGAGAACGAAGTGAAACTGAATGAGATTATTTATACAAGACACAGAAAAGCAACTCTATTTATCAACAGAAAAAGGCTATTGACTTATTTTATTTACTATACATTTGCTATATTTTTCTGAATATTTATAAGGTTATATTATGCGATTTGAAACAAGGAAATATGAAATGTGCATGATGATTTTTGAAGAACTGAAATTTAATTTAAATGAAATTTTAATATTGAACATAACTATTTACACATGTAATGAATTAAAATTACAAAAACCAAAAAATGTTAATTTGTTATCTTATGTGAACCAACAGTTTTATTAACTGAATTAAAATGCAAATTATTATAAATTACTAACAATTTTCCAATCTTTTACGTATGATATTAATTTTTATTTTACTATAATATAATTTTTTACTTATAAAATATTTATAAGTATGAATACAATTTCTTACAAAACTCTCCCACACACTTTAAATTTATATATATATATATATATATATATATATATATATATATATATATATATATATATATATATATATATATAGATAGATAGATAGATATAGATATATATATATATATATATATATATATATATATATATATATATAACTATTTTATATAATAGTTTTAAGAGTTATTTTTCGGTACTTGCTCAATATCAAGAATTTTTCCCATTTAATTATTTGCATTTATTTCTTAACTTCCTAATAGAATAGAAAAGATTTTTATCACAAACAGAAATTTCAAAAAATATATGTGTATATCGCTATGTTAATAAGTACTAATGCCAGCCAACGTGCTGACTGCGGATAAGGAAATCCTGGGTTCGAATCCCGGTTCAGGCATGGATATACTTTCTCTATCTATCCTGTCTTTGTCCTTTCTTAGTGTGAATGGTTTTCTACCCTATAAACGTGTCCCTATGGTATGTGTGTGTACTAAAGAAGTCGGACTCCATGCCAAATACGGTTCAGTTGGAAAAGTGGAGCAGCGCACTCAATTTGTCAGCCTAGTTGGCACACAAGAACAACAATAAGAACTAATGAATGTTATATTATGTACTTGAAAAATAAAATAACTATGTGTATTTAAAAATTCATATATTGCTATGTTCATTAATTCTAATGAATAATTATATTGTTTACTTGAAAACATGAATCAATATACTGCTAAATTAATAAATTTTAATGAAAAACTAATATATTATGTAATTGAAACACGTAATGAATAAATTGCTATGATAATAAGTACTAAGGAATAAGCATTATATTATGCATTTGAAAATATGAATTAATATACTACTATATTAATAAGTATTTATGAATATGTATTATATTATCTACTTGAACATTTTCACAATAAGTATAGTTCAACAAGAATTTTTTTATCAAGTAACAACCCTAATTACATATTGGATGATAGGTTTGCAATTCTCATGACAATTTAAATAATTAATTGATAAAAAACATTACTTCGGTTTAAGTTTCACCCTGCTGTGTCTAAGAAATACCGATGATATAAGCATTTTATTTAAAAACAGATGTTTGCAACCATGTAAAATATAATGAGTTTAAAAGGATTTTAAATATATTGATAAACATTTTCCTTTAAAATAAATAAGATTTTAACAGTTAGAATTGAAATGACTCTGGAATAATTAAACTCCTCCATTCTTCATATATGATGATAATGTAAACAGCTATGAGATTCAGAATTCCTGAAATGGAGGATATGAAGATTGTAGGGGGACAAACAGCCCAACAGAGCTGACAATTCATAACTACAACGTTTTCAATCACAATGCATGCGACAAATCGAAGTGACAAAATTCACAGAGTGAACTGTCAATTGATAACTACAACAAAATCCATCACGACATTCACTGCAAATTGAAGCTATGAAATTGCGGATTAAAACAGTTTGAAATAATTTATCAAAATAACTTAAGTATACATATATAAATATATATATATATATATATATATATATATATATATATATATATATATATATATATATATATATATATATATATATATATATATATATATATATATATATATATATATATGTATATATATATATATAAATATATATATATATATATATATATATATATATATATATATATATATATATATATAAATATATATATATATATATATATATATATATATATAAATATATATATATATATAAATATATATATATATATATAAATATATATATATATATATATATATATATATATATATATATATATATATATATATATATATATATATAATAACAAGTTATTTATAATTGCTATATCAAATAATGTGATAATATTAATTTCTTTTAATTTATAATTCTTTAATTTCATGGGATATAATTCATGCATTGTAATTTTTAATTTAATGTATAATTAAATTAAAGTTAATTAAAAAAATGCTAATAATGGCACAATGTATTAAAATATTTTTGCGTATCACATGTTGTAGTGTAAAAATATCACAGAATGTTGGGTAAAAATAGAAGTTGAATTGTTAATGATGAATACTATTTTTTAATTATCTCTTAATGTGTTTAAACGGAATAAGTATTTTACATTTAATATAAAATCAACAATTCATTAAAACACATTTATGTAGTAAATATGCAGTAAATAAATATAGTAAATAAATATATTTATGTAACAAATGTTCACAGAGGCATGACTTCGAAATGAAAGCATTTAGCAATACACAGTGAATGATTTAAATTGAATGAATTTGAAAATGATCCAGAGTGTACATTTATGTTTGACAAATATTGCCTTTTAGAAAAAATCTATTACTATAAATATGTTTTCTTAATGATGTATTTTAGATTTTTTTTACAATTCTCTAAATATAACTTTATTTATTTACTCTTCTTCTAATATAAATTTAGCTGATTTTTAAAAAACTTTTAACAGACTAACCCAGCATAAATAAAAAAACATTATTTAGTTTTAAATTCGTAGAAATTCTTATATTTTTAAATGTAAAATGAATTAAATGCATAACTTAATTGAAATTAATTTTGTTATCTTTTTTATTTTATGCGATAAAATATATCTAGATAAAATTGTTAAAATACTTGCATATAATCTCTTCATTTTTAATAATGAAGCTGGAAATTTTATTTAAAATCCATATACTATGCTGTCATTTGCAACTGTTTTGAAATCACAAGTATTTTCATAAGAATTCACATTAAGCAAAATGCACCGAAGTGAAAAAAATTGATTTTTTTCTATTTTGCAAATTGAATTCTGTAATTTTGAAATAAAACTCGTAGTTATTTAATGGACAATATTTGTAAATACCATGAACTATTAATAATTTCAACAGTGTTGAAAACAATGATATTTTTCATTTTATATTACAGGAATTCAAGAAAGTTAATCTGACATTTAAATACATGAATTTGAATCTTCCATTTAGGTATAAAAGATACAAACACATTAAACTGCTTGAACTACAGAATTAGCTTAAGTTACTTGGTCTCATTATGGTGCCCGCACACGTTAAAAACGTCAATTTGCACCAAAAATGATAAATTTATTTTATCCTTTTCCTTAAATAAGGAATTAAAATAGCTTTCTAAAACAAGTTTGTTTTTGTCTCTACGTTAATTAGATTTCGATATATAAAGGATTTTTCGTAAATATTAAGAAACCAAAAGTGGACTTATTTAAAGGACAGGAAGTGGGCGTTTAAAGGGCCACAGTGATGTTAAAAATTAGTTTAAACAGTGTTTAATTTGAAAATAAATTTAGTAAGCTTTTAAAAGATACATAAAATAATTACTTTTCCGGAGATCAATCAGAAAATCAAATAAAAAAATTAATCAGCAAATATGAGAATTTCTTATACAGACACAACGCGTTAATCTTTAAATGCGATTTTCTCTCAGAACTGGCTTTTACCTATAATTTTCACGCTTAAAAATGATAAAATATTTTTATAATATCACTATGGAATTTCATGAGCGTGATCTGTATATTGTTTGCTAGGAAATATACTAAAAGAATTTTAATCACTAAAATGTTTCCCAAATTATGGCATTATTTAAATAATGGCATAGAAATTTTGGCTAAAATTTTCGTATAAATATTCAACTGGCCGTATTTTTTTTATATTTTAACACAAACTTAAAATTTTACTACATGCCTAGATAACAACATATAGATTATTTTTTATTAATTTTTTTCAAATATGTTTAATAGTTTTTGATGCAGCATTTAAATTTTTTAAAAAAATGCTTAAAATTGTACACATATTTAACATTTCGGAAGAATAATATTGGAATATATCAAATTTTAGTAGCTCAATTTTAATGTTTTCTAAAGTGAAATAAGAAAAAATCGTTACAATATATATATGCAGTGTATTTAAAAAAAGTGCTCTGAACGTGTTCGGATGCCTTAAATTCCATATACATCAGAGATCTCATTCAAAATTCCATTATATTTCAAATTTAAATATTATACACGTAAACTATATTTGGTTTAAACATTATACTGCTGAAAACATTTACTTACTTTCAATTTGAGCTAGTTGTACATTTTTTCTTGGTAAAAGTTTTCAAAAAACTATTTTATGAAAAAAGTATTCATAAACTATAACAAAATTCTAGAGTATTGTTGCTGGAGAAAATCTGGAATTTTCAAGTTCACTTAAATATATCATCTGTATTAAAACAATTCATGTAAAATCTTTCCTAACGTGACACTGTAGAGACTCAATACGGGAATTATTCAGATTCAGTTAGGAAGATTGATTCAATATTGGTGTGAACTAAATGCTTACGAAATTCCATTTCATAAGTTGTTAAGGATTACAATACATCTCTATCCACAGTGTCATACTGAACTCCCATTACACATAATTAACGGCTTTACTTCCCAAGTATATATAATTAAAGTCATTACCTACCGCCATTGATAATTCTGTAACATATTTCGCATTTAATTAAGGAATACCTTTGGCGTTTGCATATAGTACTGGATAGGCTGGAAAGTTATTTTGGTTTAAACAAATACATACCATAGATAGATGACAATTCAATAGATAGTTCCATGGAATCTTGAAGACCTCAACCTTTTGTAACTAGAATTTTCATTCTTATAGTAAAGGTCTGAAATAATTATAATAGTATTTCTTTACATCGTATTCTATATTTTCTATGCACATTTACTTAAAACAAGAAATTTATTTACTTGTTATGTAAAGAAAAGTCTTCCCATAAGAAAAGGGAAGATGATTTTTATAATTAAGTGCAATTCGATTTATTATACTTTAAAACAGATTATTCGTAATTAACAATACCAAAACAAAATATAACAACCAACAGAGAGTCAAATATTGATGACATGAAAGAACAATTAATTAGATGTAATCCTAAATGTAATACTGAAGGTAATTTATTTAATTATCTTTTGTAGTACCAAACTATTTCTTTTTTTTTGTATCTCTATATTATATTATCATTTCGTTCTGAGTTACTTCCTTACATTGAAAGCTATTTTCTAAATCATTATTCAAGCATATATTTGTTGGATAACTTTGGTATCTACGCTTACATTTGATTCATACTATTCAAATATTTTGGTGTCTATGTATATATATAAACATATACTTGCAGGATAATTTTGGTATCTAGAATGTAATTAAAAACGCTTTTAGCATTTTTGATGACCTAAAAGAACATGACCTTCTGAATGTGTATTCTATAGTTAGTCCTCGGAGTAATCATCATCGGCATCCAGAATCATCTGACAATGTGTCTTCAGTTATGCAAGTAAAACACGGTGATTTTTGGGAGCAAAGAAGTCCATTAGTACTTGGCTCCAGTCAGCTTCATTGGTGAAAGATTTTCCCCGAATATGATTGTCCAGGTAATGGAAGATGTGGTAATCTGATGAGGCAATTTCAGGTGCGTAAAAAAAGGGTAACAAGTCTAACAATTAATTCACTATAGGCTACTCCTGGCCACCAGCGTAACATGCAATCTCGCGTTATCGGCCAAGAACAGTACACACTTGTAATTAACCAGTTGTGACTAAGTCTGCTTCAGTGCTTCTTGCAATTGTTCCAGTTGTTGCGAGTATAGGTCCGCAGTGACCGTTTGACCTGTTGCTAGAAGCTCATAGTGAACCACTTGACGGCTAGTCCACCAGACACCAATTTCATCCCAGAGGGACAAATCTGCAACCTGAATTTGTGAAACTAGTGGGTTGCCGAACGTTCATTTACCGCATTACCCTTTATCACTTGACAGGTTCGGATACTTGATGCAGCAACTGATAATCCCAATTCAAAGTCGTAAAGGAAATAACACCAAACAAGTTTCCTCGACACGTTCCTTTTCGCTACTGTACGATTTACGATAAATAACTGTGTGCGAATGAGGAATGACCTGCTTTTATAACGACTGATATTCTTACTCTCGACTGACCACTGTGAACTTTTGAATGAACTTTTGGAATTTCATTTTTCTTTATTACATACAAATAAGGCATCATTATTATTTAAATTTTTCAGTGTTTCTAAAATTTCTGCATCTGCATTATTTATATTTATCAATAATTTTTTAAGAACTGTTAACAAAACTTCACATTAAAACTTTTTTTAATTAATTCTATATATTTTCATTTTGATTTGATTTTTGATATCTAGCATTTATTATTCTTTGATAGAAAAAATTTATAATATGTCTTGTCAAATGAAAGTGATTTGCGAGATTGATATCGATATCACTTCCATTCAACTACAAATTGACCAACATAATTGCCAAAAGTTACTTTAAAGTATTGGTATATCTTTTCCGTACTATTTACAGAGAAAACTTATTGTATATAGTAAACCCTATTTTCAAGCTATGCAAGAGAAAAACCGGAAAAATTCTCACATATCCATTCCATTGCAGTCATGTGATAAGTATAAGTACGCCATATATTTCTAAATGTTAAATGATTATGGCATTGTAAACGACAATTTCCTCTCCTAATAACGCATTATAAACATTGAGAAATGGTGACACACAAGAAGCTTCGACCTAACAGATTCATAGATTAAAATATAAATAGGATATGAATTTCAAAAAGAATCATGTCGGAAACTGTTTGCTGTATACACTTATAGCCCATCAGGATATTTGGTGGTATACTAGTATTTGTTCATATCACTTCGTAATTTTATCCCTTCTGTCCTAGTTATTTAATTCAAGAGAAATAAAATAAAATTTCTGAAAGAATTTTCAGAACTATTCTATTTTACTGGAAAATTCACTGAAGAATTTATTGATAAGTTATAATTTCAAACTGGATAAAGACTTTTGAACAATATCCATAAGCCTCTTATCTTTCGTTCTCATTAGCTACTCTGTCATAGATGTTAAGTTCTTATGAGTCAGTGTTAAAAAGTAAACAACTTTAAGGCAAATAACACCAATAATCAAAATAAGCAAATGATACAGACTGTGGAATGAAACTCATTTTAGAAGGGATGTGGCAGCAGAAATATGATTCAAGAGCCGTCTTTAATAGATACATTTCCGCTGGTTCCCATGAAGTTGAATTCTTTGCGTTTTTAGTTTTATCTTAAAATTTTTAGTTCAAATATTTACATATTTTGGTATGTACATATTTGGGTTAGAATAACATATAATTCCTGATTACCTTCTTCAATTAGCGTGACAGGTAAAACAAACAGTTTTATAACAGTGACAGTCCTTTTTAAAAGGGAATACTGTAATCAAATTTAATACTCATTGTGTTAAACGAGGGTTACTCTGAAATTTTGAGATACGCGGAGACGAGAATTTACAAAAAAAAATAATGCTTTAATTTTAAAAGTATTTTAACATAGAAGACGATTTTTTACTGACTTACTTCAACTTGTTTAGCATAGAATAAATTTTAAACAGAAGAGAAAATAGAGTTGACGAGAGAACATTTTCGCCCTATGATTTTCTACGATTTTAAAGCAGGATTAAATCAAGACGAATGCGTTCAACGGTTGCAATTAGCATTCGGTGATGAATCTCCAGCTCGTGCTACTGTATTCAGATGGCTTAGAGAATTTAGAAAAATTTTCTTCAGGATGAAGAACACACAGGAAGGCCGCCGTCGGCAGTAATCCCGGATGATATGTCTGCCATACGAAAAATAATAATGGATGATAATGGCTGTACCTATCAAATGATACAGAAATAACTTATAACATTAGATCCGCAGACATACATAAAATTCATGACGAATTACATATGAAAAAAGTAGTTTGCCGTTGGGTTACCCATAATCTAACTGAGCACCAAAAAGAGGGGGGTATCAGATTCAGTAAAGAAACTTTTAAATTGCTAAATGATGGTGACCACCGCGGCATTTCTAAAATTGTAACAGGTGATGAAACGTACATACCGTTTTTTGACGTTCCAATACGTCAAGAAAGCAAAGTATGGGTCTTTGAAGATGATCCCACGCGGACAATGGGGAAAAAACAACGCGCACTGAAAAAATTGATGTATGCCGTTATCTTTAGAAGTATGGGATTGGTCAAAGCCATCAAGCTGGAAGGACAAAAGACAGTGACAGCAAACTGGTATACCACTAATGTCTTCCAGAAATTCTACAAGAACTGAATGTTAGGGGACTAATGCTTCACAATGACAATGCATCTTCATATACAACCGGATTAACAGTTGAGTTTCTTAAACAAAACCAAATTAAAGTGATCGAACATCCGCCGTATTCACCTGATCTAGCTATGAATGACTTTTGGTTATTCTTTAATCTAAAAAAGAACTTACGTGGACGTCGTTTTCATTCAGAGAAGAGATTAATGTGATTATAAATGCATTTTTGTCATCTATTCGAAGAAATGAATGGTTTTATGCGTTTAATCTGTGGAAAATTCCTTTACAAAAGTGCATTGATGCTGTTAGAAACTACTTTGAACACACCTAAAATTTTGTACGTATAACTTTAAAAACCTAATTGTATCTCAAAAATTTCAGAGTGATCCTCGTATGTATTGCTTAGAGATCTTCTCCAGTTAATAAATAATTTTTGCATTAAAACAATAGATTTTTCCGCGAATACGCCCAAATGTGAAAATTCATTCAAGAGCAGTCATAATAAGAAAACAAACAGTATATCCTTCAAAATTTATCTTATGAAAAAAATGCTACAATTGCATTTTCACAATTATATGCGGCTATAAAGTTGAGTAATTCTACATTTTTTGAGGATTATCTGATGGTTGATCAAACTTATGTCGTGTTGAATTATTGCAACTTAAATGTAAGAAAAAAGTGCCATATTAGAGTTTCTCAGAAATTCTGCAGCTATTTTGTGATCTCAATAATCTAAAACTGGATAGAGTTTATCTACGCTCTCGATTCAATATGGAAACGTATTAAGCATTTTTGATCTTATGTTTGAAATTCATAATTTTTTCACAAGTATTACATCAGTTTATACCATATTATACAGGAAAAGTAATAAAAAATGTTTACTTTAACATGCTTTTTAAATGCTATTAAACTTCTTATGTTTTTTCTACATACGGTGTGTGGTGAAATAATAAGACTTTGGAAATAAAAACTATCTGCATTATACAACACAAGTAAGATTTTTAACTGCAATAAAAATATTCAATTTAACCCAAAATTCAATCGATTCCCTGTTTAGAATAAATTAATAAAACTTAAAATGTAAAACTCATAATTCAGACTTCAAGTACTTTTTTCCAAGCTCTAAATGTACTCTTACTCTTTGTAATCAAGGAAAAACTTCCAAATAATATCTCTTAACCAACATTTGCTGGAAATAAGTTTTTTACAAAAAATTTTGTAGCAGTTTCTTGATAAAAATTACCAACTTCTCCTTTTATTATTAAACGTAACTTAAAAAGATGAAAGAAATACTATAATAGATGGGAAGTAAGAAAAATGGATCAATCAAAAAGTTCTTCCTTAGTAAAAATGGGCATTCTTTTTGATACACAATATATACTTAAAAATACTTTTAAAATAAATTTTTTTCAAACTTTGTAAGTATTTTGATAAAATATAAGATTAAATTAAAAATCCAGAATAATTATAAAAGACAATAAGAATTTTTCAATGTCGTTATTTAATTTTAAAAAATGAAGAAGTGACAACAAAACCATTTATAAATTAAATATTGCAGCATTTAAAAATTCTTTTCACTTATTGATATAACCATGATAATATTTTAATTGATAAATAATAATCACGTTTCAGCGTTAATACTTGCTATATGAAAATTAAAAGATTCTCAAATACTATATTAAGTTTTTGGTAATTTAAATTTAAAATGTTTGTTTATGGCTAATATTAATCTGTTAAAACAAACATATATTATTTTATTTACATTGGTTCTTTTCAATTTGTAACAGCTTTGAAATTTCTAAGTACTGCTTCTGGATCATAAAAACAATATATTGCACTTGAGGATTTCAATAGCATTTTTCTTACTTCCCATCTATAACTATTAGTAAAATTTAAAACTCGTGAAATTATAACTATTAGTAATTTTAGCATGTTCAATTAACGTGATTTTTTTTATGTATGGTTTAATATATTTTAAAAATTATGATGTATATTTACAACACAAGTGAAATTTAATGTGATATTAAGTTATACTACACGTAAACATTAATAGGACACTTTTATTCTATCTATTTGAACTAAAAATAATATATTATAGCTATTTTTATTACCTTAATTATTTTATACATAGTATCTTAACTTATTTGCATTTTTCGTCTATATATGAATCATATAGTATTCACATAATGATACTCCTACAAAAAAGCATTTAATTGATTCAAAATTGTTTTGAAATCGAAAATGTAAATCTAAAGCTATAGATTAAAGTATTTTTTAAAAACTGTGAAATTAGAACTTGACTTAAACAATCCAGAAAAAAGTATTTTCCTAAGCAATAAGCTTCAAAAACTTTTTAACAAAACAGTATCATTTTACTTTAAGTTATTTTTAAACTTTATTTTGGAAAATAAAAGAAAATTAGAGAATAAGAGATTAAGGAGGATTTCTTCTCTAATTATATTCCTTCAGATATTTAATATATGCTTGAAAAAATTATTAATATTAAGTTTTTTAAAAGTTATAAATTTTTAATAAACTACATTTTATCAAGTTTATAAAAATATAATCAAATAAGCTTATTTTAATAACAAATTCATTTGAAAACATAAGAAACCCCAAATAGGGTCTTTGCATATTAAATGATATATTACTTACAATAGTAATTAAAATAATATTAAGTACAATATTCTTACAATTCAGTTTTAATTAAATTACTGCAGAATGAATAGCGATACATTATTAATTGTGGGTGTTGAGCTCATTAATAATTTATATAATAAAATGATAATAGAGATATATTCTATGTGATTTGGCCCTGTAATCATTACTGTTAAGAAATATTGTTTTAGTAAGAATTTTTGGGTATCTATGTACTTATTATATGTCTTTGGGGTATATTTTGAAAAGCAGAAATCACTTCAAAGACTTTTAAGAAGAAAACAAAAATTCTACATTAATATTTTGACTATAGACTCTTGAATTAGACTTGTAATTTTTCATTATGAAATCTATCGAATTGTATTACAAAATAAATCTGGTGTAATAAAATCAACTTCATTCTTATATGAATATATTTAAATATAACACATGATGCTGGCTTTTAGAAAACAAATTATGATGAAGTAATTATATAACTTCTTATAATTATTATTATAAATACCTTTTAATTATATAATAATTTGTAGCAATTATATAATATAGTTTGTAGTTCAAATAAACACTATATTAGTTAATTTGAATTTTTCAATTAAAACTAGAATTGGGGAAAATGTGGTATAACACAAAATAATAGCAACACATGTGAAGAAAGGAAAATTTTTTAATTAGTAAAAGGTTGGGTCACATTTGGCTTGAAAGACAACTTGCTGTTCAATTGGCAAATAAAGCCTTGAACATAGCTTATCGGAATTTGTACCCATTCCTCGAGCAAAGCTGTCTCGGGTTCAATTATTGTTAGTGGAGAAGAAAACTGCGCACTTGTTCTCTAAAAACCCCACAAAGGCTCACTGATATTGAGATCAGGACACTTCATGTTAGATGTTACACTTCAAATAAAGGAACCATGTTTAAACACAGTGAAATGAGTTAACAATGCATTTCATTTTGGAATACAAAATGTTCTCCCGGAAAACCGAATCTTAAAAATAGGGTGAAGATGATTTGTGAGAATGGTTCGATAATAGTCACATGTGATTCTTCCCCTTCGAGTGGCCCCAGTCTTCGAGAAGATATGACTGACGCCATGACTATTTTTATGTTTTACGAATGGAACTAGGTAGCCAGCATCAAATGTATTTGCCCCTACAAACACACTTCCGACGGTGGAGTGATGTAAATGAGGATTAGATAGTCAGCATCAAATGTATTTGCCGGTATTTACCCATACAAACACACTCCCAACGGTGGAGTGATGTAAATGAGGATTCATCAGAACATGTCACTTGTTACAACTGCAATTGTAGTCTCTTCATAGCATTCCGCATCGAAACTAATGATTTTTGAATAGCTACGATGTCATGAATGCTTGCAAATTGCAACTTTCATTGAATATTTTTCATGAATACGAGATTCTGAGGGTTGGTATTCCTCTAGGATTCTATCTGCCGAAATGTAGCCAAGCGATTTCGGAAAACTGTTCTCATCGTTGATCTATCATGATCCTTCAACTTTGAATTTCGCCCACTATTAAACTTCACAGAAGACGTCTTATCCGGGTTTTAGTGTAGGTTGTCATAGTTCTTGACACGGTGGTCAATGAGCAACACACAATACTTACTGTTCGAGACACGGATGCTCCAATGAAATGAAGCAAGGCTCCAATTATCCTTTTTATCACGTAGGCATGGGTTTACATAATCAAGCTTCGCTAGGAGCATAACTTCCTAAACAGTTTTTATATTTTCAAATGATTGACTGATATCTTCCATTTTTCCACCACTAGATGGCATTCCATCACGAGGCAATCATTTATTGGATGTTCAGAGAATGATACATTTTTAAATAGGTATTCCTATTATTTTGTCCTATTCTTGTATGTTGCTTATATACTGAGAAATATAACATTCGTGATTTTCTTTATGATGTTCATTACACTCTATTCTTACAGTGAGATAATTGTTTTGAGTACTATTAAAAATGTTCTAAAATATAATTTTTTATCAATTTTTATTTAAAATTATCATCACATTCTAAGTAAAAAACATCAATTAAAATTTTATTAATATTTAAACACTAATTAAGTTATTATTACTAATTAGTGAAAATGTACTTCTCTAATATGTGAAATATTTTACCACTCTTACTTTTAAAAATATAAAGATTCGTTTTCTACATCTTTATAAAAAAAACTGTACATAAAATATTTATCTTACATTTCATACAATCATTCTTGTAGAAAATTGATTTTACAGAAATTTGTAGTAACTTCTGACAGCAATATTAACGAAATAAAGGAACAACATGTCATCCATACCAACAAAATAGCAGCCAAGTTTTCAAAATGGGAAAGTTGTCGATTAAAAGAGTCATTGAAATAGAAATCTTATCTAACTAGTCTGATTCCTTTGGTGTTTAATTTTCTTTAGCAGTTGTCCTGTAAAATAACTGACAATTTTAATCTAAAGAGAATAAACATAACTCGTTATTATTTGGTTCAATGTTTTTATCATTTTATTTTTTTTATTCTCATTATGCTTGCGTTCCTTACGTGCTTTGTGTACTTTAAAATGCTTCGTCCCATAATATGCAACTCTTTCTTAAAGAAGAAAAAGGCAATGTTTTGGGTTTTTATTAAGTTAGTTTTGTGTAAATGAGTTTCTGTTAAATTTTGCTTTTGTATGAGATTCAACATAATGAAAATTTAGTGTTTGGAATAATAAAATGTTTTTATGTTGGTGATGAAAAAAGATTTTAGAGCATAATTGTTTATAAAATATTGTAAACAGTTCATATATTTATTTTCATGAATTTGAAAGAAAGAAAAATTTTAGAAAATCTAAATCATTCTTGCCAATTTAAGCTAACCGTAAAGTGGATGTTTTGTCCGACATTTTTCATTTTGCTTTATCTTCTGTTTTATTGTCAATGTGTTCATTTTAGAAATCAATATAGTTAAAGATTTGAAAACTAATTAATCACATAAACAGGCAGTTTTCATGATTTTTAAAACCCTTACAAGTAGAAAAAATTATAACTAAAACAACTTCTTTATAACTGGCGAAAATAGATTTTTTCTCATCACCGACCACACTAAGACATTAGATGGTGAACTTCGCCTTCATTGATGCCTCTCGAAAAATGCGATTTTAAGGAAGTCACAGCAAATTCATCAACAAATCATATTTAAGACGTTATCTCAATAAGGCGTGACGTAGATGAAACGTCATCTGACCTCATTGATATTTTTTAAGCCAGTGAGAACTGTAATAAAGTGGCATAATTATAGTCTCAACTGCAACGAAAGAGAAACAACCACTTTATTTTTAATAAACATTCAAATCACTCACAACTAAGCTTTTAAATGAATTCAAGAGAAATAAATTATAATTATTTCCAGACTTTATTTGTTTATTAAGTAATTACATCAGCAATTTTTATTATTTGTGAAATTTAGTATTTTAAAAATATTTTTTGTAAATTCTTTCATGAGTATTTGTTACTGCAAATTTATATGCGTATGATATTCTTTCGTATATGTATATGGCAAATATGAATTCTCATTTATTCGTGTACTATCTTGAATAAATTCAAAACTATTTTCAGCAGTTTATTATACGCAAAAATAATATCAATTCAAAAATACTGTCAACTTAAATGATAAAGAATATGCATAAAACGATTGATTTTCTGTTCTACAAAAACCAAATTCTTGAAAAATTAAGTTAATTTTTGTTTTATAATCATTTAATTATCCTTTTAATGTACATTTGGAGTCAATTTTATATTTATTATTATTATTATTACAAAAACTCTTCAATTTAAATATAATTTAAGGTCATTTTCCCTGAAAACTCAATTTAAAATTTTGCCTCAGCTCTAAATGGCTGACACTAAAATTAATGAGGCCATAAAAATTTTCCTCTTAAATTTAATCACGCAGATTCTATTAGACGTATAAAACTAAGCAACTGTAACAACAAAAAGATTAAATTTCTATTACATTGCGAATGAGTTAGCAAGTACACTTTCCTTTACATTCAGCAAGTTTCCTCAAAGAAAGGGTTTAAGAACTTTTTTTAAAAATATATTATCTAATCTCTCTTTTGAGCTTTAATTGATGTTTTCACGTGATACAACAACTTTTAAATTATCTTTCTGATTTGATTAGGTAGAAGAAAGGAACAATTTTTCAAACTGAATAAAAGAATTCAAATGAATGTTACGTATCTGGACGGATTTACTTAATAGAAGTAAAATTTAAAACAAAATTATTTATTTTTATGCTAAATTTACAAAATATTGTTTATTAGTGCTTGTGATTAAAGTGGAATATTCTTATATATTGAATTTAGCAGGACATTTGTATTAATTTAAGTGGTAAAAAAGATAAGATTCTAAACGTAAGTATAAATGTGAATAATAAAACATTCTCTTTTCTATGTAAAAGTGAAAAGTTGCATTTTATTTAATAATATAATACACCAAATGTATTTCAAAAGGAATCAATAAAGTTTTATCTTTAGGATACCATAATTTATAAAAAAAATAAAGTTTATATATATATATATATATATATATATATATATATATATATATATATATATATATATATATATATATATATATATATATATATATATATATAATGTATATATATATTTATATATATATAATGTATATATATATATATATATATATATATATATATATATTTTTTATAAATTCAATAAGTGGCAATACCTAAAACTAAAAATAATTTTTTAAATTTAGGTACTGATACATATATTGAAGTAAATTTCAATATAATATACATAAAAAGTTCTCATTTCTGTAATATTTGATTTGTATGATATATGTATTACATTGTTCTATTAGTTTAAATGCTGATCATTGATGTAAGTTATGTTAATACATTTTATTAATTTGATTCATTATCGAACAAAATTTACATAAAACATAAAATTTCGAATAATTCAAACTTTTTTTATATATCAAAGTTGTTTTGTTAAAGATTTTAAATTTTAAATATATTTAGCATATGATATGATTATATTGATTAAACTACTCTCCACTAATAAAAATAAAAACATGAGATAAAAAAGTTAAACTTATCTCAGAAAGATCAAGTGCAAAAGTGAAATTATCAATATATATATATATATATATATATATATATATATATATATATGTTTTTAAAAACAATACAACTGACTGCAGAAAATCTGCAGCGTAAATTTAAGTGTTAATAAAGAAGCTTAAAATGGGATATTTTTTGTGTATAACAATCTAAATTGTGTTTATATTCCTATACATTATGACATTTAATATGATGTAGCAGAAAATTATGTATGATAGACTAATTATTTGCAAATTACTGATCCGACATTTTTTCAAATAAACAGATTAACAAAAAATCAATGAAATAAGTACTATTAAAGATATTTGACTGAAACAACGAAATATTTCCTATTTATCTACAGTTTAAGTCAGGTGTCTAGTAAAACTTATTTCAATCAAAATAATATGTGAAATCAAGGCAGAATAACAGGTTCTAAAACGTCGCAATTATGTGTTATACATACAACACTATATTCATTAGCACTAAAGGCAAATTATAATGTAATTCCATTCCAAATCGTAAAATGTATTGTTGTTACTTATGACACTGGGACATGGCCAAGTTCACTATGCCTTAGGCTATGCGAATTTAAGTTAGAAAGGCGCGTCTCCCGCGTAACCAGAATACCACAAAGCTGAGAGTACGACTTGGCTAAACTCCTCCAACAGATGGCACTACGAGAGGACCCACTCACCATTATATTCATTGTAATTGCCATTGTAGAACCATTGTGACTGCTCAACGACCGATCACAGGACTTTCGATTCCAAAGATTTAACGAACACGTATATTGCATGCATTCGGTAAGTCTTTGGCGGCATTGGGAATTGAACTCCACCCTTCCGGACGGAAGCCTGATAGCCTAACCACTAGGCTATCATGGCCTCGTAAAATGTGAAAACTAAAGCTGTAAGAAGATGGAAAATTGCGGTAAAATTGAAAACTTTATATTTTTCTGAAAATACAGCATATTATTTTTTCATGAATATACAGTCTACTATTGCGAATTCAAATATATGATTAGAATCAAAGGGATATAAAACAATGAAGGGCTACTTAATAGTGTCGCGTATGTCATATACAAGCATAGAGTGTTGTGTAATAATTCAGTATGATAAATATTATGATAAACAAGCTTTATTCTACATAATGTACTTTCAAATAATTATGGTAAGTTGACAAGAATAATAAAATAACTTCAATCAATTGAGCTATCTCTCTAATTTTCTTATATGTTTTTGACTATGTCTAACATGATCACCACTGTGATGATGACCACACAGATAAATGATTCCTATTTTATTAACCACGATTTTTCTTAGATTATTAGAAATGATCTCAACCACAAATCTTCTTATATGTCATAATAATGTTCCCAATTTCTTAAATTGGCTTAAGAAACAATTTTAAAAAGGTATCATTATACTTATCTTTACATAAATCTTAAATATTGCTCTAGACATAATCATGCGAATTTCAAAGGGGTTTGAATGTTTCCTTTATTGTTGTAGTGGAATTTTATTATTCAACAAGTTAAAATGCGTTTAAGAAAAATATATGTTAGTGAATTGTATATTGAAATAGAAATAAATTAACGCAATGCAAATTATTTTTATTGTATATTTGTGTTTAATGAAAGGAAAGCAAAATTAAATTTTCATGTTTTATAGGGATCATATCATATTTTAATCACGTAAACCCAAAGAATTTGGAAATTTTTAAAATATTTACTTTAAAACTTTATGTGAACATGATACTATAAACATATGTTACAGCTATACTAAAAATAGAGTGGAATTTAAGTACCAAAATGTATAGCTAATTTTCATAGCTATGCCCCTTCTGTGGATCAATGTACCGATACATGCATTAAGGATGTAAGGTTATGATATGCAATACCATTCGAAATACATTTACCAGTGAAAATCTAATACAATAATACATATGACAAAAATTTAATACAGTTATTCCTTAAGATATTTTCAAATCCTACATTGATAATATTTCATAAAAATGTGCATGTGAATGACTTAAATAGTTGTAAATAAATCCTTTTTAAACCTTCTTTTTTTTTTTTTTTTTTTGCAAACATGCGTTATAAAATGTCATACAACGTTAGCGAAAGTAATCCACACATGATTCATAAAATAACTACCATTAGTACTGAAATAACAAAGTGAAAGTAATTAAATTGTCAACTGCTATATCAAACGGCACATTTTATTTAAAACCTTACATTAAAACTCAGCTCTCTTCCTTATGGAAACTAATTTTGTTGCAGAAAAAGAATAGTTTGATAAAAGATTTGCAATCTGAAGGAAGGCGGAAGCATGATGAAGGAACAAAACTCATTAGATTTTTTTAAAGTCTAATTATAGCTACGCACTCATAAGAATTTATTTTAGGTATTGCAAATATCTTTCTATATGTACTTTACTTAGTACATATTAGACTATTCAAATGAACCCAATTAAAGGGTTTTGTTAAACAAAATTCAGCTAATTTCTGTGAGTGCTTTGAAGAATTATTTTTGGCACTTTCATTTACATCAGTTTAGCTGCTTTAACAACATAAAACTTTTACAATTCAGAACATATAGTTGCTTTAGTGAAACATTTAATTTTTTCGTCATTATCATGAAGATATACATTGGAGATACAAGGTATACAAAAAAGTTCATGCCGTTTTTAATGTCCCGAAAAAAAATGACCTACAGAAAGTATAAGCCTATTGTTAGTATTCGAAGTAATCACATTCGGCATCCAGCACCTTCTGCCAGCACGTGTCCACAGTTTGCAATAAAATTCGGGTGGTTTTGTATGCAAAGATCTCCGTGATTGCCTCGTGCGAATACGCTTCATTGATAAGAGATTTTCTCCGAAAATGAAGGCCAAGGAAATGGAAGAGTGGTAATTTGATGATTTCAAGATCAGGTAAATAAGCAAAAGCTCTCAACCAAGTAGCTGTAGGAATTTCTGGCCACTCAGGTGAAATGCCACCTACCGTTATAGCCAAGAACAGTACTCCCTTGCGAGTGACCAGTGCTAAGTCTTTATGTTGCGCTATTTCCTAGTACTGCGAGTACAAGTCTGCAGTGACCGTTTGACTTGTTGGAAGCAGCTCATAATGAACCATTTAATGTCTAGTTCACCAGACACCAGCTTTACAGAAGGACAAATCTACCTACTTAATTTGTGAAACCAATGAGTCACCGTACGTTCGTTCGTAGCATTACCCCCAAATTCTTAACATGTTCGGATACTTGATGCAGCAGCTTTTAAGTCCACTTTGAAATCATAAAGCAAACAACACCGAACGAGCTTCTTCAAAACGATTCCGTTACTATAAGAGTTACGATATATGAATGTACCCGATGGACCTGCTTTTATAACGATTAATATTCCTACTCTTGATTGTCCGGTACCTCAAAATACGTCACACAATAATTTGCATGTTTATTCTCACTTCCTTCAATGGCAACACGAAAGGGGCAAGAACTTTTTTGTTTACCTTACATATTAAACTTCACTTTAACATCATACTCATAGTAAGTATTGGTAAATTACAGTACAAATTATGAATAAGAAATAAAAATTTAAAGTAAAATTGTGTTGGTTATCTCCGAAGAAAAAATTGAGTAAATTTAATTCTTATAGCTCTATAATATTTAAAACTTATAGTTAATTATATTTAAAATTTATACTTCTATAGAGAATAAATCGTATTATTGGATATTATACTGTGATTTCAGGAACATACATTTTCAAAAAATTAATATTAC
Organism: Latrodectus elegans; assembly: GCA_030067965.1. Classification (NCBI taxonomy): domain Eukaryota; kingdom Metazoa; phylum Arthropoda; class Arachnida; order Araneae; family Theridiidae; genus Latrodectus; species Latrodectus elegans. Next base: position 18,604,178 of record CM057811.1, read on the forward strand.
TTAAAAACTATGTTTGCTTATTAAAACATTTAAGAGATATATTAAAGTTCTATTATATATATAATAACATTATTTACCAAACAATTAGTAAATATTTTACAAGAATTAAAAAATTTTTCGAAAAATACGTGACAAATTAATGCATATAAGTTATAGAATTTAATAGCTTCTGAAGTAATAATGTACTATTCATTGCCGTGCTTTCAACCTTATGTTGTACACTGAATGAATAGTTCAAGTTAAGTGCATACAGAAAGATCTAATGAAATTCATGTTTCAGATTTCTTTTACATATTCAGATATTTTAACAGAAATGCCGTATAAACAGACATTTGCAGGAAAAACAAACATAAATAAAATACTATCTTGCTAAATTAGCCAATTTCCATGCCTCGATTACTGCTCTTATTTGGATGTAAATGCTTGTTAAGTTTATCTAAATAGGTGCATATGTTTATGTGTTTGATAATATTGTCCCATAACAAAGAAAAGCAAAATACTCCATTACCGAATCACCATCCTGAAGCCATTTAGACAGAAAATTAGTTCTTTTCTAAGGGATAATTGCCATATGGAGATAACCATCCGAATTTTCAGTTTTTTTTTTTTTTTTTTTTTTTTTTTTTTTTTTTTTTTTTTGGGGGGGCAAAAAATACTATTCTTCTTTCTTTTGTACAGCTTAGAACTTTAAGTAAAAATTAATGAGTTTTCTTGTAAATTTTGTGGGCAGTTATTTTTTCATCATTACATTAAATTAAGTTCATGTAGGAATAAATTTATGTTGCATAATACAAAGAAACATAACTAATTTTATTTGCTGTCTTTTTCCTCGCACCGTTATAAAAATAAACATTTTCACTTGCTCTGGTTTCATATTATTGCGAATTTTTCATTAAGGCTATAGTTCAAATTTTTGTAAAATTGTTTTGATATTTTAATTAAAGTATTTATTCGGAGCGTTAATTTAGGTTCTCTCATTTTTTTTTATTTCTTCTCGCTTTACAATCTAATACACATCATACTAATAAGAAAAAATTTATTTATTATTATTTTTTATTAATCATAAATTGGTTGCTTTTTCCGTTCCACTTAAGCTCCTTGGAGTTAGGTACAAGGGAGTTCTCTGGTGTCAATGTTAATGTCCACGTAACATCAGGATTACAACACTTTATTATAATTCCCATTGGATTAAAATATCCATGACGGTGGATAACGTTTCCTCTACATAACATCACATTGAGGCCGCTTCGTAAATCTGACTTGTCTACGAATTTGCTACCAGTCTTCAAATCTTCTTTCAGCTGCAGCAAACAAAACGAAGTTCAAAATCAAATGTCTTAGTGAGTGATGTTGGCGATGAGAAAAAATACTTTCATTATTTTTACCAGTAACAAAGAAGTATTTTTCAGCTACAACATTTCCGTTTGCAAAAGTTATCTCAAAATCCGGAAAATAATCTGTTGTTCTAAATAACTCGTTTCCAAATTTTCAAAACTTTAAAGATATTGCTTCCAAAATTGAAAATAAAACAAAAGAAAATGTAAAATGTAAAAGACTACATAAACAACCACTTTATGGTTTGCTTAAATAGACAAGAACGTTTTAAATTTTTATCTTTTTATTTTATTTTATTTATTTATTTTTTTACTTTTTTATTCATTAAAATATTTTGTATCTATATTAGTTTTGTTATCAAATTTAATTTCTGAAAATAAATTCCTTTTTACAGATTTAATTCAAAGGTATTTTGTTGATTACATTGTTACCTTGTTTCTGTTTTGATAAAGCAATAAATATTGCTTAGTAATTTTCTTTCTTGTTTTCTATATGTATATTCATGGGATATTAAATATTCTTAAAAACAAAATAAAGTATTTATTACTTTGAGTGTGCTATTTTAAATTAAACTTTAAATTTTCAAAAATAGTTAATATCAATTTTTTAATATTTTAATTTACTTAATTTTTATTCAGTTATTAATATTAAATTTTACTGTTCAGTAGAATATGGTCTATATAAATTGAAGATATTCTCTTTAAAAGTATTTAATAATGAAAATTTAAAAACTTTTATATCACATAATTCTATTTTAACCAAAGATTTTCATATGTAAATATTCTTAAAAATCTATAAAGTGTATTTTACATAATTTTGGCATATGAATAAAAGCCATATTTATTGATAACTTTTTCATAGCTAAACATATATTCTTTTGAAAGATTGCTTAGGAAATAATAAATATGACAAAAAAATAACTCATTGCTCAGTAATCTATATATAATAATCAAAAGTCATATTTATTATTTATTAGTATAAATAATAAATATGACTTTTGATTATTATATATCGATTACTGAGCAATGAGTTATTTTTCCTAAGCAATTTCAGAATTAATATTTATTAATATTAGTAAAGTTATTATTCATTAATAAATAGCAATTTTACTTATTATTTTAAAATCTCAAAATTGGGTTTACAACGAGACTAATCAAATAATTAGTATAAATATGTTATGGGAAAATTAACGGTTTAAATTTAATGCAAAGTAATTAGATATTAATATGTGACCAAACTGATATTTATTAGGATTGCTGCAAATGAATGAAAAATACTTATTGGAAATAATTTATGCACAAAATAAATCAAAATCTAACGCAAATATTGTGCTTTATTAAGCAGAAATATTACTCGTTGCTCCTGAGAAAGATTTTAAAGATTTAAAAATTTTGAGATGCAAAAACTCATTAATCTTATAAAAATTTCTTATAAATAATAAAGTAAATAAATATTATAACATGAAAACAAATATTTGTAGAAACAGATTGGTAATGAATTTGGAAAAACAATTATTAACATTTTTCAAATTAATTTATATGATCTTATAAAAATAATAAATAAACGAGCTTTTTCTTTTTAACTAGGATTTAGTAATAAGAAAGAGGCTGATGTTTCAATTTATTCAAATGTTGTGTGTATCAGAGAATATATTATAAGAAACCATAATTTTGTTTTAGAAACTTAATCTTTTATAAAAGGAACTTACTATAGGCTTGAGAAAAAAATCAAGTAATTTTTATCTTCATAAAATATTACATTTATCATTGTATATGCTTTGCATCATATAATAATAAAAATTTAAAATTAGCATTTATTTGTCATTTTTGTGCAATACTTTACAAAATAGATGCAAATAATACAGTATAAAAATATAATACAGTATAAAAATATAAGTATGCATTTTTTAAAAGATATTTTGCAAAAAAAATATTAATACATTTTGTCATTTGTTATAAGAAATAACAAAACATTTTCAAATATTGCAGTAACTTTAAATAAATTCTTTAATTGGTATTTTTTTTAATTTACAAGAAATATTTTCAATAAATTTACAGCAAAATCTAGATATTTTGTAAGCATATAAAGATATTAAATACTCCTTCTCAACTACTTTGTAACCATTTTATAAATATTTCTAGAATAATAAATATGCTTTAGTTGAGTGAAGTAAACTTTTTGACCCTATAATTGTGTGCTTGTTATTTTCATACTTTGCAACTATTCATTTAAAACAGATAAAATTTGAAGACACACATACACAACAAACACTAGTTCTTACAAACCTCAAATTTACTAACACTCAGATTTTACGAGCTATTGGTTAAAGCTATGGTTCCATAGATGTAACAATATATTTCATTCACACTTACATACTAAAACTTTAAAAAAAACTCTCTATTTTGCAGGCTCATTTGCTTGTAATTTTTATTTTCGATTTTTTTTAATGTTTGATTTGTTTTTTTAATTATCTTACATTACTTTAATGAATGTCAGATTATTACATTTTTATTAGGGAATCATAAATCCTTCCAGCAGTAAATAGCTAATTAAATTACTGACTTCGAACTCAAGAACTTTTTTTAAGTAATTCATATGGAATTTTACCAATTTAATCAAACTCTTATTTTACAATCCACGTATTTTCAGAGTACAATAGTTTCAAGTGCAAATATCTAAGATACATTTTCAGGGAGTGGTCATGACTTAAAGCCACTTCATAAAATCAATATTTTAGACACAATGCACATATCAATTCATGGATGGTATGATGTAGCAAAAAGCGATGTCTCACAGCCAACTTGACCTTCAGGTATGACAGAAACCACAAAACTGAAGACAGCTTTTATCAAACAGCTTAAGTAAAGATGAATTACACTTCAATGACTTCGACAAATAAATCCACTCACTGCCTTCTGTAATTTCTTTTCAGGACTTTTCAAGTAGTGAGCCAGTTATAATTTATTCGTAAGAGATATCGGCTCATTAAGTGATGGAAAACATATTGAAGGCCTATTAATAACATCCGCATATTAATCAAGAAGAAAACTGTGTAGGTTCTTTTCTGAAAAAAAAACGAAATTGAAGTACTTACTTGCATCAAAAATGAATTGAAAATGTGTTTTTAAAGTTTTTAAACAGAAAAGTGTAGGTGATTGGTATTATATTGCTGTTTTTCATTATTTATTAATTTTATATGACAATAAAAATTGTTTTTAATTATGAATTTTAGTTTACATAGTCTTCTTATATTGTGCATACGAAATCGTATTTAATCTTCTATTAATTATTAAGAAGTTTGTTAAGAGAGATTATCCTTAAGATTTAACATTGATTTTTCCATTTCATGAACTATCGTTTTAAAGAACTATAATGCAAAACGAGTTGGTATAAGTGAGCGCCTGCTATATTTTACTTTCAATACATTAAATACTTTGTGAAGTTGTAAAATTGTTTCTTCAACTTTTTTACAATAAAAGCTGAATAACATACATTTTTGTTCTCTTTAGTAAATTAATCTTTCAGTTTAATTTTTCTATTAATTTAATTTAAAAAAAAATAATTTAATTTAAAAAGTTTAAAATTTAAGCTTTTAGTAAATTTGTAAGCGTTATTAGACGAATCGGTTTTCAAACTTCCGTTTTCAGTTATTAATAATTGCTTTCAATCATAAGTTGATTGCTTCTTATTGTACTTGTCCTTTATTATAATTGATGCTTTCTTATTCTTGCGTTCTTATTCGCTCAGCTCTTTGAAGTCCCAGTTTATGATTCGGCTTTAATGTCAAAAGCTCAATATTTAAATGCAAAGCTCTTAAAATAATCAATTACAAATAATTTGAAAGTGGGAGTTAAAAAAGTTTGTTCTTACGTCATTTTTGGGACTTGTTTTTTCTTTCTCTCTCCTCTTTCTCTCAAATAAAAAAGATGGGGTTTCAGAGAAACAAAATGCTCAGTCAAATATTATGAAAGAAAAAAAATATTCTTGCATGAATTTAATTTACGTTAAGAAGTTTTGTAATCAAAAATGCGAGAAATTCAATGGGAAAATGCCTACATTCATTCATCATAGTATGTAAGCGGAAAATCATTCAAATCATTTTCCCATGAATCAAATTCAAATCATTTTCCCATCAATGATTTATTTAAAAATTTCAAGGCTTTTTGATGGATATTTCTCTTTTACCATAACTTTCATCTCATAATACCTTTGACCAATTATTTATCTTCATTCTTTTTGAATTTCTAGAAAAATAAATGAAGGTCTAAGTAGTTTTCTAAAATAAATTAAGAGATTCTTGAGCTTTCTATTAGCTGCTTTTCAGTGCTAACATGCTCAACATGCATTTTTCTCTTTCATATTATGTCAACTGTAATTTATAAGTACCTCAACATATATTAATGTTCATAATGCTTTGGGGGTTAATAATTCATCTCAATCTTTCTTGGGATTTTTGTGTGATAAATATTAGCTTCCCAGAAAATAAGGTATGCATTTACTACTTTAATGGTAAATAATTCATTATTGAATAATAAATTTTTAAATTAAAGTTAGTCAACACTAATTTAAGAGTATACACTAAAATAAATTTCTCATATGCTTTTGATTAATGTTTGTGTTATTTCAAACGAATTGTAATGTACATTGTTCATACCAGCTTCTTCTAAATCTTCTATTTGGAGCATTATGTGAGTTCAATAGGGCTCTAAAACTGAAGTTATTTTATTTGCATTAATGTTTTTAGTGTGTGGGGGGAGGGGAGAGAAAGAGAGAGAGTCTTTTACATTTTTTTCAGTATCTTAAAATGCATCAAACCTTTTTTTATTTTCTGCTTTATTGTAGTTAATTTAATATCTTACACTGAAAAATATTTTGTAGGTAATCATGCTGAGTAGACTAATTATTGTACCATATAATTAATGTATATTATATATTATAACCCCACATATGGAAAAATGGGATATATCTATATTATATCCTATATTTCCATAAAGCACTTTATTATTTCGGATGTGGATTAAATGTGAAACTAAAAGACAAAATATGATTTTCTTATTTAATATAATGAATTATGTCATTTGTTTTTCAAATGTTGAATAAAATGTCAAGAAATACAGGTTTTAATATTTTAATTTGATTTGTAAATGTCCTATTATATTGTTATTTTTGCATATTTATAAATAAAAATGTCCAATCATTTAACATATTATTTTTTATAACATTTGACTCTTTCTTTATTATGTAAACTACAATGTTTAAAATATTTTTTTTCATAATAGGAAATGAATAAGAATTAAATTCATGACATTTATCTTGATAAAAGTTATATATAAATGTACAAACAATTTTAATAAATTTAACAAATTAATTGTTTAAATATAACTTACAAAAACGTTCTTAAATTAATATTTATGTTATTATTGTTTGTTAATGTATTCAAAATAATTCATTGATGTTATTTTATATAACAGATCTTGTAAGAATTTCAGAGAAATGAATAATTGCTGATTCCAAAAAAAAAAAGTGCTAATACATTTGATTCATAAATATTATAACAAGATTTGTTTTTTTTAATTAAAATTTATTTTATATTGTTGTGCTTAAAATATACAAAATGTTTGATTAATTTCCTCTAAGAAATCTTTCTAAATATGTAAGGAAATATATACTGCCTGATTCATGATTGAAATTAACTATTCTCATCTTAGTAAAAAAATAATTTGATTATATTAATTATTATATATATATGCCGGAATTTTTTTGAATGTGGGATTTTTAGATTCAAATTTTATTAATTTCTCAACAGGAAGATATTTTTGCAATTGGTCAATCATTTTATAAGAATAATGCTGGTTATGCCAAAAACTTTTGCCTTAATTTATAATTTGATATTAAAAATTAAATAAAATCAAAATAATTTTAACAAATTCAATAAATTTCAAATAAATTTAACTACATTTACTGATTCCTTAAACTTATAAAAGATGACGCATTCACAAGATTTTATAAATTTATTTTTTTTTTCCAATGGCATATTGTAGACAGTCACAACTGCAACAGAGTCTATTAATCTATTGTTCCCTATTACCAAGGAACCGGCCAGACACAGCGACCTCTTAGCCGCCGAGGCGTTGGCCCGGGTGCACCACAGGGGGTAAGCCACAATCGCACCCTCACACATGCCCTAGTAACCCATTTATAGGTTAGGCATCATTCATACATCATTCACACACATAACGAAAAAAAAAGACAGGATACAGTGAGAGAAAGTACATCCATGCGAGATTCGACCGCAAGACCTCCCTATCCGTAGTCAGGCACGCTGACTTGTATAAATTTATGGCAATTCAAACTTCTAACTACAGTACAAAGACAAAATCAGGACATATACTTATTTACAAGTTTTTTTTTTTTTTTTTTTTTTTTTTGAAAAATTAGAAATAAATCTTTATGATTTTTAAAAAAAAGCACTAAAAAGGTGTTCATTTGATTAATTTACAAAAGTTCTTACATTTTAAAATTTTTTTTATAATTTATATATATAAAAAATATTAGGTATATTTGGTTTGTTCTCTCAACAGTATACAGAAGAATGTAATTGTACAGCTAATTAACGTTTCTCTTTTTTTATTAATTATTAATTAATATTCACAAATTTCATAAAAGAGCTTCATGCAAAATGTCGTCTTTTATAAAAGAATCGTTAAATTTCCATTCCTCATTAATAAAAAAACGGGCTCCTTTTCATTTATTAATTGTAAAACTATGACCTTCTTATTTTACACCTTCATCAATTAGTTTTGAATTTCTCTATTTCTAAGCAAATAGCAAATTTTAATTGAGTTTAAATTTTAAAATATTTCAACTAAATTTGTAAATTTTAAAAACATATTATTTGCCACTGTTATTTGGTTATCAATGCACAATTATTTAGTTGAATTTTTAAAACTCTTTTATGATATTTAAATCTGATTGATAAACAATTTTAGGCTCCCTAAAGTGTGAGTTTAATTTTATACAGAATCAAATAAAAATATAATTTAAGAGCAAAATAAAAATACCATAAAATATATCATAAATTGATTAAAGAAGTATACTTTACAATAAATCATTCATTTAACACTGTTTATTGTTTTCATGGTGAATTATTAAATTTTAAAGTGGATTTGTATGTATTTTATATGTGAACGTTTAATATAAATCTTGAGTGATGGGATATTCTTTTATTTGTTTTTATTTTATAAATCAATTGCTTCCTCTTTAATGGAAAAAATCCTTTATTTAACTAATAATCGGAACTAAAAAGGAAATATAATTAGTTGGTACAGACTAATACGAATTCACAGAGGAAAAATTATCAAACACTGTTTTTTTATCATTGTTAAAAATGGTAAGAAAGCGCTTGCAAATCTTGATAGGGGGAATTGCGTTACGAGGAATTCTTCCATTCAGATGGTTGATTGCAAAGAAAGAACTGAATTAGTAAATCATAAGGAAAATATTTGATATCAAATTTATCATGTAATAAATATCTTTACTTTTCATAGTCAAACATAAAACTAAATAATAGAATTATTGAGTAAACGGATGACCTTTTATACTTACATTTTAAACCTGAATTAAGAAACGAATATTAGGTCAATTAGAACTCAATATATAAGGTAAATTCACTTTCCACCTAATCTCAAAATCCTGCACAAATAAGGATGGCAAATCAGCAAAATTTAACGCATTGAAAAATATGTGTCATGTAAAAAGCACAATAAGGCTGCTTATTATCAACTACACTTACTTCCAAGTGTAAAGCATGCTGAGAAATTGTTAACTCTTTTCCTGGAAACGCTAAATTTGCTATTAGTTGAAATAGGTAGATGGAAATATTCAAATAATTCATGTAATTTTAAGTCACAATTGTGTGTCTAGAAACACAGAGTAAAAATGTTCTGTATTAACTTAACACTGCGAAAGGTTATAGGGTCTACTTACCAGAATAGGGAAATAGGTTAAAAACTTGTGTATGATCAATTTTTACAACGATCGTTATTTCGGTGAACTTTAGAAGACAAATACAAGATTCCAAAAGCTAACGTGCTATTGAGAGCATTGAAACAAGACAATCAATCACCGATGCTTTTTAAATCCTAAATATTCATCAGTTGCCTAATTTATGATGATAGAAATACAAGGGTCATTTGGAAAATAAGTTTCCCACGCCTCCAATAGATGGCTCTACAGTACGACCGAAACGCAAAACGCACTTTTAGAGTAGATTATGGGTGTGGCTATTATATGTTGCAATCCTAATTTTCAGATAGCTTATATTAAAATCTTTATAACGCGAAAAGATATCAGCTCTTGTTATTTCTCCCACTGAGTGCAAGGTGTAACAGAAGAAGTTCGAACATTATTGCCCAACTCTAAAGAACTTGCAACGAGTCATTTAAAACAAAAGGCGTGGGATATTTAGTACTGGTGTTTTGTTATTCCACAACAACCCTTGCCCTCATACGGTAAATTTCATAAATATAACTGCTGGAAAAATTTAGCTGGGAAGTATTTGAATATCCATCCTGCAGTACCGAGCTTTCTCTCAGTGACTTCTCTCTGTTCTGGGATAGGGATTTCTCCAAGAGCAAACCTAAAGAAATCCCTATCACTTCCCCACAGAGGAAGACCTGCAGACAGCTACGACATATTGGCTCCATTCCCAAGTGACAGATTTTATGTGATAATGGCATACAATAATTTAGCCCATGGTATGACAATAGCTACCATACAGATGCTTCTTATGTTTATAAGTAGATGAAATAATGTTGCATCTTTTGCCTGAGTAGTTATGATTTTTTTCTTATTATGAGTCATGGGAAACTTTTCGGATAATCTTTCAATTGCAAATCAGCCAAACAACTGTCAAAAATGTGTCCACTCGAAATCGAAAAACCTTTCGAAATCGGTGATGGAAAAGAGCCCTCCAAAGACGATATCTTGCATTACCACAGGCCCAATATCAAGCATTCCTAAATAAACCTGAATACGTTTTTGAGGTTTTTTTTACAAAAGAACCCCAAAAACGAACCATATATAATTAACTTATTTCTCTAAATTCTGATACTTTCACTATAGTTTGAATTTGCTTACAAATTCCTATTAAAGAGAAGAATAAAATGAAGTTGATTTAGTTCCCATAATTTTCATAATTTTGTGAAATTAATGAGTACATGTAAATTGCTAATGCTTGCTAACTCAGAGTTATTCTGAAGTATTGACTAAAGTTTTCACCTATGAAAGAAAATTCATTACTGTGGAAAAGTAAATTTATAAATTTAGAGGATAAAATAGATCATGGTGATGAGAAAGCAACACATATTTTTCCCATTTCTATAAAACAATTAGGAAAAAAGAGTTTAAAAGTTTTAACTAAGCTTGATCATAAACTACCGGCACATATTCCGAAAAATTACTACCTTAAAATTTTCGTTTTCAAATTTTTACTTAACATCTAAAATGTTATGTAATTTTTTACACAATTTTTACATGTTTGTTTCTTACAGGTTTATGAAAACTGTTATATTAAATATTTGCATAACATGAAAAATTAAATAACTTAAGTGTTATTAAGTTATTTAAATTTTTAGCCTAAAAATTAACATTACGGACATCTAAATTACTAAAATCAAAAATGTCTAATATTTTTCTATTTTGAATTATTAAACGCTACAGTTAACAACTTATTTAAATTAATATTTTGAGTAATATGAAACTAATTCAAAAGGGTCAGATAATTTTCTTCTCAAAATAGAAAAAATATAACTTTAAAAGTATAACATTTTTGTATAAATATATGGGGAATTATTATTTTATTTTATATTTATTTCTTAATTTAAATACTCTATGCTAAGTAATAAAATTTTGTACATAATGTCTCACAGCAAAACTATTACGAAATATTTAGTTTTCTTTTTAAGACATGAGTTCAACATGATATGAAATTCAATATTATTTGTCTTTTAAAAGAAATTAAAAACATGAATGCAATTAAATCAAAAGAATTTGCTACTTGTTTTTCAAAAGTCAAATTATTCTTAATTTTATTCCTGAATTTATGTTAACATATTTATATTTTTCAACTATGACAAAAAGAAGTTTTAATATAAAACTTTTATATACTGTATAAAATTATGTCTAGACTAATGATATTATAAACAAAAAATTCAATTCTATAATTTGATGGCATGTTGAAGTAATTGTCATTCAAACCCACTGTCACTTACATGCAATACATTTTAAAAAATAGGTAAATAAACTATTATGGATTAAAATAATAGTTTTTTATTTCTAATTTATAATGGTTTTATTAAGGTTATTTATAATGGTTTTATTTATTCTCTTAATATCAATCTTTCTGCTACAAATCAGAGAAAAGTTTTTTTTTTAAGTTATTGCATTCAACTGATGAAGCACGTTTGCCTTATATTTGCCACAGGTTAAAGGCAAATGTTGATTTGTTTTATGAAATAAAATGTAGGTATTTAAGTTATAAACATTTAATAAATACTAATGAGTAAGAAATTTCTTATCACAGATAATTCTATAAAATAATATATTCAAAATGATTTATAAGCAAAGCAACTTTTATGACGATATCAAACAAAGACGTCTTGTTGTAAAAGACAAAGTTTTTCAAATAATTTAAACTGGAAGTAAAGGAATTTTATATTATATTTAAAAAAAGTAGTGTTATTTTGTGAAATAATTTATTAAAAACATTGAAAATGAAAGCATCTACGTTTTATAGTCAAGAGTTTTACGCAAAAATGAATAGCATGCTTGAAATTCCGTGTGCTTTGAATAACATCGAATTATATTTGCTAAAATAGATTATTGTGTGAAACAGGTCAACAATACGATACACTCGAGTTATTCACATAATTAACTTGAAATGTGACAGACTGTTGAGGATAATGAAATCTGTCCAATCCTATCATTATTAATCCAAATACTGCAAATTCAGCTAATTATCTATAGATTATGTCTGACACGAACACCAATTTATCAAAAAATAATTACTAATATTTGCGAACTATTATTATTCCAATGTAAACAAGCGGAACCATTTTAAACTTATGTTTCTTTATGATACAATTACGTTTCCTAATCTCTAAACTGCACGAAAAAATACTTTAAATGTGATAATAGGTTCTATTATTATCTCTAGTTAAATGTCATTAGCTCAATGCTTACATAACTAAAATGCATTTTTGAATGAATAGTTAAATATAAAATCGACATCAAAATTGTATTTGCATCTGCTGGCAACAAGTTTACAGATATTTAAATTAAAGATGACGCACAAATATGCCTATTAGTTGCTATTCCCGTATAACAAAGAAAAAAGTGAACATGAATTTGCTTTAAACAAACTTTTCGTACGGATATATCTTTAATTGAATTACTGAAAGAGAAATTGGTTTGAAAAACTTAAACTGTTTAATTACGGTCACAATTTTTTCACAAAAATATATGTAAACACATCTGTGATGAAATATCAAGTTTACTATTATAAGCAATATTTATTCGTACTTTCATTTTTATTTATAACTTTTGGTGTCCCTTTACCAAATCAAAAGCTAAAAAACATATTTAACTTTTCTCTTATAGAAATATATTACAAAGTTACTAAGTAATTAAGTAGTAGTGGTGATCTAGAATAAAAATCTTAAAAATGAGATTCAAAGAATGTTAATTTTAGACGTGTATTTTAGGTGGTGCAACATTTAATAAACTTATTTGTCAATCTATCAAACCTTGAAATAAACTCTATTGATTGTAATGTTAGATGAAATTTAAATTACATTATAAGCAGATAAAATTTTCTAAAAATTTATGGATACTGTAAATATAAAATGTTATTTTAACCTAATAAATTTAATCAGAAAATATAAACTTCGTTTCGATGTATTTGCTCTTCCCAACAATATTTCTTACGCATGCAAAAAAATTTAGTTTCAGGAAAGGAAATAAAATTTTAAATTCATGAAATTTAATCATACTAACCCGAAAAAAGTTGATGTTGCAAATTATCACAAAAGAAATTCAACTAATTATTTGAAATCTATTTATAAATTTACCAACCTGTTAGACACTAATACATCTAAAATACACATTTTTTCAATTTGGGCCACTTTATTAGCTATTGTGATTAGTTTGGAAATCGTAGTTTTTAGTTCGTCTTGTGTTTATTGCTCATGTTAATTCAGATGGTTGCTTCTATTTTATTTTAAAAAATTAAGAAATTCCCTATAATTAAAAATGAAATAATAAATCATTAAATGATATCAGAAATTGAAAAACACACAAGCATGCTGTTTATATAACTTGCACTGTAAGACTAAAATTAGAAACAAATATTGCACTTATATGTCCTTTCAATGGAAGTTTTCTGAAGTCACTTGATTCCTTTCCAAAAAGTTAGATATCATTTAAAAATCATTTGATTTTTTAAATGAAAATTTTAATCAGTGATAAAACTAAAATCCAATTAAATAATATGAATTATTTTAAAATTTGGCATTTTCTTAAAGAACTAATCCAGTATATTGAGAAGGTATACTAGCTCCAAAGTACCTGTGAAAACATATTATTTCGCTTATTTATCTGTTAAATAGCGTGAATACAAAAGTTACTGCATGTAAGTCAATAAAGCGTTTAATAGTTAGAGAAGTACACGACTATTGTTACCGTGCTTTCAAAATTATGTCGTACATTGAGCAAATAATTCAAATCAAATACAAAGATTTCTAATGTGCGGGATTTATATCTAGAATCTAATGCAGGAAAATATATTTGCCTTCCAAACAATATTCTATGGTATAACAACAATGAACAAATTGTTCTAAGTTAACCACATTCTATACCCTGATTACTAAGCCTATTTGGATGTAAATGCTCACTAAAGATATCTAAGTGAATGAAAACGTTCATTTTTGTTCCCTAATTTGGTTCCATAATAACTGAAATTAGTGTTATACTATTACATAATATCTTCATAATAAGGTCACTTAAACAGAAAATAGGTTCACTTCTATCTGATAATTTATGTATTCATATCATCAAAGGAGTTAAATTCATTCTATTCTAAATATTCTTATTAACACAAAATCTTAGCAAAACCAAATACATTGTGTTAAATTTTAAAATTTAATAGACATTAGCATTAAATTTTATTAGATAAAAATTTTGGCAAACTTTCATTAAATAATCAAATTAATTTAATATTATATTTTAAGGTATACCGGGAAACGGTTATATAAACTGAAGATATTCTGTCCGATTAATTACAACATTTTTTAAAGGAAATAAAGGCTTTTCTAAAAGAAGACATTTTTAGAAAAAAGTCTTTGGTATCTGAACAGCATACTCACTTTTCATATAAATTAGAATATTCCTTTCTTTGATTTCTTACATGGGATAAATAATTGATTTGGTTTTTGTTCATTAATTACAAAGGCCAAAAAACATGCTTCAAAAAATATATCAGTTAATATATATTTACCTGTTAATCGTAATCGCGCATAATTTTTAAAGTCTCATCACAAAATATTTATCAAAAATCAGCAATAAAGTCACTAAATTTAGGAATTATATATAAGTATCTTTCTCTGAAAAAAAAATAATATCTTAATAGCAGGAGAATTAATAGAAGAAGTAACGATGTTTAAATCTTCTAAAAATAATTATGTATTAATAAGTATTTAAACTCGGTTTTAATTTAATTGCTTCAAATGAATGAAAAAACAAATATTTTAAATATTTTGTGGGCCAAAGAAATGAATAGGTGTAGCAAGTAGAGAGAAAACTTTCAACAATTCAGAATATTCAAATATTTTCAAATTATTTATCAGATTATTATACATTACTTGAAATTAAAAAAGAGAAATCAACTTTGAAATAAAAATCAAATAATTGAAATGAACAAAAGGATTTTAGGAAACTAGTAATGAATCAAGATAAAATTATTAAATATTTTAAATTTATTTTTATTTATAACTATTATTATGATTACAGAAATATTATTTATTGCCTTTAACAAATTTTTTCATACTTGGTATATTTAATCAGAAATGCCTTCCTTTGGGCGTGTTCTATTGAAATTTATTATTATTTTTATTTACATAACTTTTTATTATATTCTTATTTACATAGCATTTCATTATATTCTTACTTACATGACTTTTTTATCATATTCTTATTTATAAAATTTTTTATTATACTCTTATTTACAAAACTTTTTTAAAGTGATTGCATTAATTTTAAAATTATTTGTAAACATTCTTCTAAATTTCAAAATTAAAACGCTAGACAATTGCCAATGACAGATAACACTATCATCCATAGCAACCACAAAATGAAAGGAAGCAAAATTTGGAGAATTAGAATAAGTGCAGAATGTAGTAAGAAGAAGTATGCGTATACAAATTTTTTTCCACGTCTGTTCATCACGTGATAGCGTTCATTAGAGCTTTAAAGATTTTGACGCATGTGGACAGTTGTTTTTTCAAATCAAAGCTTTACAGGAAAGATTTAATAGACGAACTTGAAATTTTGGCATGCCTTCCAGGCATCACTTAAATGATTTTATGCGTGGCCGAATTATTGCAAGGGTCGAAGAAGGGCGAAAAATAACAGATGCTTACAGGGAGTTCGACATTGCTCACAGCGTTGCTTCACGACTGTGGAATTCATTTAAAACTACTGGAATGTGTAGTAGGCGGCACGAGGGAGGTCGTGTTAGAAGTACTACTCCTGCAAAAGACAGATATATTGTCCTATCAGAAAAAAGGAATAAGCGCACAACATCTCAGCTGGTGGTAAATCAGTTTCTTGCTTCCTCAGGAAAGCAGATCTCTTAAAAAAAACTGTTGCCAGACGTTTGAGGAGGAAGGACTATACGCCCGCAGACCTGTTGTGTGCGTCCAGACAGCACCGTAATGCCCGTTTGCAATGGTGTCGTGAGCATCGCAATTGGACTGAACATGACTGGGCATGCGTACTATTCTCAGATGAGAGTAGGTTCAGTCAATCATCGGATTGTAGACGCCAACTGATCTGGCGCGAGAGAGGTACTGCTTATCGTCCAGAAAATATCCAGGAAAGGGACCAATGTGTCATGGTGTGGGCCGGCAGCATGATCAATTGCCTCACGCCTCTACATGTGGTTGCGAATGGAACTATGACGGGATTATAAAGTATGATGATACATTAATGAAGTTCTATTTCCACATATTCATCTTTTCCGTAGTGCTGTCAGTATGCTTAAATTTGTTTTTATGGCCGACAACGCAACATGTCATCGAACACTCGCTTTTCAGGATTGTCTAGACAGTGAGGGTATTCAACCCCTCGTATGACCATCACGTTCTCCAGATCTAAACCCCATTGAAAATGTATGGGATTCTTTGGGGAGGCAAGTTGCTGATTAAAACTATCCTCCAACAAACAAGAACACCCTCATCCGTGCACTCACAGAGGAATGGGGTAAATTGCCTCAACAGCTGCTGGATAGTGTTGTGCAAAGTATGATACGACGTGTGGAATGTTGCATCACACTCCACGGTGGACATATCCCGTACTGATACCTTTCTTCAAGATGCCTTCTGATTTTGAGATGCCTTGTTCCACTTTTCCGTATGCAGTATCAAATGAACATTTTTTTCTTTCAGATGTTTCACAGCTTTTGTACTTTCCAAAACAATAAATATTCTTTATTCTAATGTCTGAACAGAGTGGCAATGATATTTTATCTTACTAGGCTTCATGTCTCGCTTAATGTTATGCTACATTGCAATTTGTGATCCGTCCTTAACAATTGTCCAGCAGTGTACAAGCAATTAAAAATCCTCTAATTTTGTAGAATATTAGGGGAAATAATTTTTATAATTCTTCTTCTTTCTTTTTTACTATATTAAATAATATGCAGTATTTTACAAAAATACATGATATTTTGTAAATAAAGTATGATGATACTGAATCTTTCAATACATTCTTTTTTATAAAATCAGTAAAGAAACATTCAAAATATTACATGGTCTTAAAAATAGGATATGTTTTGCTTAAAATAACTTAATTTAAATTTAGGAAAAATATTCCCCAAAAAGGTATCAAAACGCCAAATATTAGACTCTGTAGATATTTTGAAATGATTAAGCACATTTACTCAATAACAACAAAATTATTTAAGGAAAAAATCCAAAATCCGAATTTGTTTTAGTTTATACATTTTTATCAGGTCCATATTTATCTTCTTCAGTGTAGCTGCCAAACAAACTCCAAAAATATTATTAATAAGCCCACAATATAATTTAAATGCATTTTAAAACAGTTATTGAATTTGTTACATTCAATACCAAAGAAATGATAACTAAAATTTAATAAATGTATGTGAAAAATATGATTCTCATACTTATTTGATTCTTTTAAGAATATTACTCTTTTGCGAAACTTTAAGATTTTTTTGTTTATCGATGTTCCTTTATGGTTGGCTTTCATGCTTTTATGTACTACGAAGTTATTAACTGTTTCGATATTTCTTCAAGTATTGATTACATTAAGTGTCCATTTTCTACAGTTAAGTGTTCATCTAATGGTATATTTATGAAGTTTGATACAGAAAAAGCTATATCGTGGAAACATATGGTGTATAAGATGTTCGTTTCCTCTTAAAGATTTATTTAAGAAATTTGAGATCATTTAATGGATATATTTTTTCTGTGTCAAATTTTCTCCCTGATACTTGGTATTTCCTTAATTATATTCATTATCTGAAAAATGCATAGATACAATAACAGTTTTATGCAAATTGATTTAAAATTGCATCAACATACTTTTTTATTCGCCAATTTATGCTTATAATAATTTTTAAATGACATTAATAATCTTTTGGATTTATACTTTCAGTGTTTATAATTGCTTTCAACCATACATAGCAGTCTTATATTATAGACATGAACACTTTTTGTGGCATATGGTAATTTTTCATTGACAAATCTTTAGTAACTGAATTCAAAGCTTCAAAAATAATGGCTTCTAAATACATTTAAAAATATACTTAAAATGTTCATTTGGACATTTTTACTATCTTTGTTTTCATTTGTTGCGTGTAAATATACGATGTTATTTTCAGAGAAATTTTCGATTATTATAAATCTTCATAGCTCAAGAACAATCAAGTTTGACTTTTGTTGAAGTTTCTTCTAATAAAGTCTTCATAAAATTCCCCAAGAAAAAAATTATATTCAATGTAAAAACGTTCAGATCATTCTCTCATTATAATAATGTATTTGGAACTTTCATGACAATTTGATGGATATTTCCTCTTGAGTAACTTTCTCCTCAAGATGTCTTCAACATGTTATTCATCTTCATTCGTTATGATTTTGTAGAAAAATTTACTTTTAGGCAGCATGTAATTTTCTTCAATAAATTGAAAACTTCTTGCTCTTGCTATCATCCCTTTTAATTCAAAAGTGATCATTATATACTTTTGTCCATCAAATTCTGTCAGTTGTGATTCATAAGTAGCATTTCATTAAATTTCTTCTGTTTTGGAAGTCAATAATTACTTTAAACATTATTTAAACTTTGTTTTTATGTTAACTTTATTTGACTTTGTGTCTCTATTATAAATATCAACTCCCAAGAGAATAAGATGTGCATTAATCTACTTAATATTAAATAATTCCTTGTTGAATCCAAAATTTTGAAAATGAAAGAATCCATGTTCCTTTAAAACAAACTAAACGCCTTTCCTTCTTTGCTTAATGTTTTTGCTTCCTTAAAAAAATTATTTTATTGTAAGGTATGCATTATTTATTATAAATTCCCTTTTCGAATTATAATATTGAGAAAAAGCAGGTATCATCTCAAGAATTTATATTCTCTATATATACTAAGTAGACTTAAAATGTGCATCTTTTTCCCTTAACATAAAACGAATATAATAATATCATAGTAATGTGTGTGTGTCTTTCCATAGACAATATATATTCATTTTGATTCTTATTAGCCCCATGGTATACATTCAAATGTGTTAATATATTAATCATCAATATTTTACAATATACAAAAAAAAATTTTAATTCTGAAGACATAGACAAACTTCCAGGGAAAACAAAAAGATGCTTTTCAGATATTTATGTGAAACGAACATGTGTAAGTCACAAGTTTTTTTATAGTCAAAGTATTCCAAACAGACTTCAAAGAGAAAGTCACTAAGGGTTAAAAAATGTCAATTTCCCCCGTTAAATCTTATTTGATGTGTGTGTGACAAAGACCGTTTTAAGATAATATAACAAATAGGAATCTTAAAAATATCCTTCCTAACAAGCATAATAATACATTTTGGATACCATGACCAAATAAATGTGTATTTTCAGCATTTTCTCTGTGGCATTAAGTTGCACAGTATATTATTCTTTAAATTTTTTATATGTTGTGCAGAGTTTTGATGTGAAAACTCTTATAGTAAGTAGTCTCATTGAATATCAAACAATTTTTTGCTATTTCCATATACCACTTTATGACCGCACTTGTTCTAGAATAAAGAATAAAACGAAAGAGCTAATTTAGTTTGCCTTTTTTATCTGAAGAATTGGTATCTTGTATTCCAGTTTAGGAATAAAAAGTCATGAAATATTAATTTGGAGTTAAAAATTTTATTTTTACTGTAAAGTTTTGTCAATTTATTTTAGAATAAAATCTCAATAATTCAGATAGATCTGTCAAAATTTG
The DNA here is from genome assembly GCA_030067965.1 of Latrodectus elegans. NCBI lineage: Eukaryota > Metazoa > Arthropoda > Arachnida > Araneae > Theridiidae > Latrodectus > Latrodectus elegans. The sequence goes on from CM057811.1 coordinate 18,624,299, forward strand.
AAACAAAGTATTACCTTTTTATAGCGGACACTGATACTTAATTTTTTTCCTAACAGGATATAAGTAAATAAAATGGTATTGAA